>JACEVL010001304.1:0-91219 GCA_020284085.1 Aporrectodea caliginosa | reverse complement strand
GTCCTTGCTGTAACAGAAACATGGCTAAATGACAATACAGAGGATACAGTATTTATCCCGGGGTTTAACTTTATTCATAAGTCTAGGACTGGCTCTAGAGGAGGAGGTACTGGTTTCTTTGTTAGGAAAGATATAAGATTTGAGCAGATTAATGGTGACTGGACTAATGCACGAAATAATACCTTTGAAAGTATTTTCATAAAACTGCCCCAAGCAAATGGAAAGGATGTGGTGATAGGGACTATGTACCGCCCACCTGGACCCAAACTAGATCAGTTTAATGAGGACCTTGATCATATGATGGATAAATTATCCAACATGAAAAAAAATATAATATTAGCAGGAGACTTTAACATAGATTTATTGAAAACAGCCAGACACAGTCCCAGACACAGTCCTACTAGTATATTCTTTAACATTCTGATGTCCCACCAGCTCTTGCCAACAATTCTACGACCAACTAGAATAACCACTACAACGGCTACATTAATTGATAACATCTTCACAAACATCCTATCTAACAACCAGAACTCCTCAATCATCATGAATGACATATCTGACCATCTACCTATTCTATTTACCACTGATCTCAACCCTGGAATGAATAGTACATGCCCCAGTTTGACCAGAAGACTGATAAATGACAAAACTACTGCATTATTTCACACCCTTCTGAATAATACGGACTGGACAGACATCTCTTATCACTGTGATGCTAATGATCCAACTGAGGCTTATCAAGCATTCGTGAACAATTACTTAAAATGCTATGAAATAGCTTTTCCAGTCCTTGAGGGCACAGGCAGTAAAGCTCATAAAATAAAAAAGCTTTGGATGACGCCTGCTCTATTGAAATCAGCAAATAAAAAATCTCGACTCTATTCTAAATATCTAAAAAACCCGAATAATGTAAATAAGGCAAAATTTACTAAATATAGAAACATATTTAAAAAACTCAGAAATGCGGCAGAAAAAAAGTATTATGCTGATAAATTCATTGAGTGTGAGTACAACTTAAGGAAGACCTGGAAAATAATTAAGACAATGCTTGCATGTGAAAACTCCTCAAGAGTAGATTCATTTATAATTGAAGGTATTGAAGTTACAGATAAAGGGAAAATTGCAGATAAATTTAATGACTATTTTGTGAATGTAGGCCCAACACTGGCATCTAGAATTAGTGAGACTACCAGTAAATTTGGCTCCTTTTTAAGTAATTCTCCACCCTCCTCAATGGGTCTTATTGGAACTTCCCCTCAGGAAATAATGGCAATTGCCAATCAACTACGTTCCTCGACTAGCTGTGGACCAGATGGGATAAGTCCACAAGTTGGCAAGGCCTCTATGGGAATTATTGCACCTCTACTTGCCGATATTATTAATTGTTCCTTTGACACTGGTATTGTCCCTGATAACATTAAAACTGCTAAAGTAATACCCATCTACAAGTCTGGTGATAGGAATAAAATTAATAACTATAGACCAATTTCTGTCTTAACATATTTCTCTAAGTTTTTTGAGAAAGTTATGTACAATAGACTAATGGAGTATTTTATTAAGGAAAACACAATATCTCCACAACAATTTGGCTTCAGTAAAGGGCATTCTACATATATGGCATTACTAGAAATGCAAGACAAAATATCTGACTCCCTGGATAAAAATGAGTTTGCAATGGGAATCTTCTTTGACCTATCCAAGGCTTTTGACACGGTTAATCATACTATCCTGCTGGGCAAACTTGAGCACTATGGCATTAGAGGCATGGCACAACAGTGGCTACAACATTATTTGGAAAATAAGAGACACAAATATACCATTCTTTAGAGGGAATGCAGGCTTCATTTACACATCTTATATGTTTGTCTTTTGAAAACCGGAAGTGATCAAAATAAATAATAATACGCGTAATATGCGTGAAAATGGCCGAATGCAAGCACTCCCCTTAGTTTTTGTCTGTAGAGTGTTCATTTAGCTTTTTTGGAAAAGAAAACAAATATACCATTCTTTAGAGGGAATGTAGGGCTTCATTTGCATACTTACAGGTTTGTCTTTTGAAAACCGGAAGTGATCAAAATAAATAATAATACGCGTAATCTGTGTGAAAATGGCTGAATACAGCATCACAACGTAAACCGATATATATCAATCAATCAATCCTTTTTATTGTTTCCATAGAATAGTTTACAAGTAGTGATCCAGAGTAATCATAAATCAACGATCATACATGTATGTTTAGAAATTAAAACAGACAGATCACAAGATTATCTTATTAACTTAATTGATGGAAACAATCGGGCACCCAAAAGGGACTGAAGTCCCGCTAAGTTAGGGATACCCGTGTACCATGTTAGCGTAGGGATGACAGTTGAGTATAGTCTACACAAATAGCATTGTCAGAAAAAACGAGAATAACTGGCTTAACTAACAACACTTAACTAGGTCACTTAACTAATTGTGGTATAACAATGAATAACCATATTTAGATAACGCATTGACTATTGTCAAGGAGGTAGGCTCTTGATGAACTTTTTTAAATAGGGCAAGATTCGGAAGAGTGCGCAGTGACTTCGGTAGGCTATTCCAGCCACCAGCACATCTTAAGGTAAAATAACGAGTGTTAGTGCGGGCATAGGTTCCATCAAAGTTATCGAGAGATCTTGTATAGTGAGAATGAGTATCAGAGATCTTAGAGATCGTAGCGACTGAAGATTGGGGAAGAGATTTGTTGGCGAAGCGATACATAAATTCACAGATTTGCAATTTATTTATCTGAGGGATAGTAAGTATTCGTAGTATACTAAATCTACTTGCATGTGTTAGTTATCTGATGTATCAATAATGCCTTCTCACATAGAAAGGTAACTGGCAATCATAAATGAGTAATACCTAAATGCAGTCCCTCTAAAAAGTTTCTTTATGGTCCGATAATAACACCTGCCAAATTTTTTGACATTCAAAAAATATTTAGGGGTCCCCCAAGGCTCATAGAATTAGTGCAATTTCTCCTATTTTACGCGTGACATTTCTGGGTTTGACAATTTTCGTAAGATCACACTTTGATCCAATAATAACATGCGCAGTACCTTTAGAAAGCTCTTAAATAGTAGAATCTACAAACAAGTAGCCTTATTGTATATGTGAATAAAGTTTTAAGTGTGAAGAAGATAGAAAACATGCAGAATAAAGATCTTCTCGCAGTGAAACTGCCGAACAAACCAAGGATGACTTTCGAGCCTGAAAATCTGTCATGCACTGGGATTGCAAGCTGCTGCCTGACATAACTGGAGTAGACATGGGCAAAGTGGACAGATTGCCAGTCCTGATTTCTTCTCTAGTTGATGGAAATACCAAACTTCTGGGTATGCCAAAGTTGGTCTCTAGGTCAGGACATGCAGCAGCGGTAACAGTTCTGGACCTTTTGAAGTCGTGGCAGTGCGATGCATTTGTAATCGGCATGTGCTTTGACACAACGGCCTCAAAAACCGGCAGAGTTGGAGTCTGCAGCCTTCTAGAGACAGCCATCGGTCGTAATCTGCTGTAGATGGCTTGTCGACATCACATGTTTGAAGTCCTGTTGTCTGACGCATTCGGTTATCCAGTTGGCGGCCCGTGAATTACAGGGCATCCAACGATTTAACAGATTTGTTGTTAACATCTACACGTACATCCAATCGTGGTTCTGATGTGGAGTCGCTGCTGATGCACCCATCAATGACATTCAACTAGTCCAAAGGCTGCATGACTATGATGTTGCCGCTCTGCAATCCACAGGACTGAAGATGATGCAACGTCATTCTTGGTACCTAAGTCAAGAGCCATCGACTATCTCTCTCTGGTTCTCTCAGCATCTACTGAAGAGAAAGCAGTTTATCTCAACAATGGGAGATGCTCGGGGATTGCACCTGGTTCAGTCTCTTTCCCTTAGATCAACGGAATTATATATTTCTTGAAGCTTCTTCCGAACTACCGCCATCGACGACAGTTTTCTTGATATTTCAGTTGAAGAGTTGTCGGAAAGCCAATCATATGAGATCACATAATGAGTTTGATAAATATAATTACTTGACCTGTGTAAATAACCGTGCTGAACGTGGTGTAGCTCTGATACAAAGACTTCGCTTTGTGGGCGCTTTAGAAATCTCGAGTTTACGATTACGATTAGAATGTAGATTGTAGAACTGAAGAATAAGCACCTAAAGGTGTAAGCAGTAAATAATAAGCAGATGAAGGTATGGAGGAGCTGAAACCATGGCTTGTTGCATTATCAAGGATTTGTAATAATGACTAATCCTACCCCTAGCAATTAGTGGTAATAACAGTGACTGATATTGCGAGTTTTTTACAATTTTTGCATTATTTGATCGTAAAACAATACCTACGTATCGAATTGTATCCAATAAAGTTACATACTTGTAGATTCTACTATTTAAGAGCTTTCCAGTGGTATTAAATATGTTATCATGGGGTCAAAGGTTGGTATCTGAAAGCGTTTAGAAATTGAACACGTCAGGCGCAAATTATGCCAATATGGCCCTATATGGGGAAAATGTAAGTGTCTTGGGGAACCTCTAAATATTTTTTAAATGTCATAAAATTTTCCAGTTGCATTATGGGACCATAATCAGAAACTTTTTAGAGGGACTGTATAAAAAATTTCAACAAAAAATATTTCTGGGACACCCTAATATATATATGTATGGATATATATGTATGGATGTATATTTATTCGTATATAGCATATGTAGGGATGTATGTGTGTAACACATACATACCTAGATCAGTTTCAACAGAAATGTGCAAAAATGAATGCTGAATCCAATATTGTATTACAAGTTATGATATGTGAAATTATGATAGATAACAGGGAAATAGTGCAAACTGAATGCACCAAATTTCTTGGTGTTTATGTAGATCGGCATCTGCAATGGAATGAGCATATCACACATGTGAAAGAAATTAGCAAAAAATATAAGTTTTCTGTCACGAATTAAGCATTATCTGACTAAACCTGTTCTCAGACAGTTATACTCCACGCTGTTGTTTCCTTACTTATCATACTGTAATATCTGCTGGGGCTCAAACTACTCCTCTAGATTAAAACGCCTTGAGACTATCCATAAACGTGCCATACGTGTGACTTGTTACTGGGATGGTCTGATAGTACAAAATTAATATTTAAAGAGCACAATATTCTAAAATTTAATGATATTAAAAAATATCAAGGTTGGACTATTCATGTACTGTTATCATTATGGGCTTCTTCCATCACTGTTTGATAAATATTTCCTCAAGGGTGTAGCTATCCATGAACATGATACTAGATCATCCTGTAAATATCGAACCCCAGGGGCACGAACCAGGACTAAGCAGTTCTCAATTAAATGCTCAGGTTCACCACTTTGGGATTCTCTTCCTCCAAATTTAATTAATAAATATATTACACATGGCTCAATTTAAAGCTCAACTGAAACATTATCTCTTGAACACATAAAAAAGAATATGACTCGATAGATTGTACCTTAGTTAAGATTGTTTATAATGTACAACTGTGAACATTATAATCTGTTTTGTTTTGATCTTGTTTGTTTGTTTGTTTTAAATCTTGTACTGCAATGTTTTGTTATTTAGTTGTTTGGCTATGATTTAGCCCTAACATTGTTATTTAAGTTGAATTTTCTATAACTATATGATCATAAAAATCGTCTTGCCATCAGTAAATGTAATGTGGAAAAGGGGCAGCCCTGCAATAGCGGATTATTTTATCCTTTAGGGCTGTCCTGTTGACGGCATCAGCAGATTAACATTTGTTAAATGACTGATTGTTAATTAATTGTGCTGTTGCTGATTCAAGAAACGGCTGATTGATTGATTGATTGATTAACTGGTGGTCCAAGTGCCTCCTTTCTCTGTCTTAAGACCACTTTCTTTTGTCTGGGTTATTCACACCATGGGAGCGCCTCGATTGGTGAGCACTGCGAGAGGCTCTTTAAAATATATAGATGCAACGCAATTTCAGAAGCAAGCGACATTCACTAATGTAAAATTCCAGTCATTCAGAATGATGTACGAACATAGGTATTTTGTGGTAAAATTCCTTGGACTCTATCCTACAGCATAAATTACATTTTGCAATCTGTTTCTCGGTGCATGGTGCATAATTGAGCTAAGGTTTCATATAATTATATAGAATATTGTATAAGAGCAGTATTCTGTTTTGATGAAACATAATGGCTTCTATGCGATTTTTACCAAAAAAATAATATTTGAAATATTGCATCAGTGGTAGAAGGCAGAAGCTATCATTTGAAATTTAAAATATTTTGTGTGTTTCTTTCTCTAACCAAGTTGCAACTTTTGCCCACTATTAGAATTCATTTATTTAAAAAAAAATTCACTCCACCCTAGTGTATAGTGTATTTTGTACATGAATTCACTTCATGTCACTTCAGTGGCGGGAGCTGAATTTGTGGCCCTCACATGATTTGGTGACTTTTTTATGCCTTACGATTTCCGTAGAAAGTTCTCAAAGACGCGTGTTGTATTAGATGGAACTGAAAGCCCTGTAAAAGCTCAAAAGCTCCCCTTAGCTCAGCAAGCAACATTCTCAACTTATAAAAATTGAAGTCCGGTGAAGGTATTGGTTTTTGCCACACCATCAAGTCTTGTGTTGTTTGTATCACCTGCATATGGTGGATCCACAAGTGACAGACAAATAGTAGAACGCACTCGCTTGCCGAGTTTATGTGAATCAAGGGACGCGATTATGGCAGATAAGGGATTTGTTGTACAGGAAATGTTCACACTGAACGAATTATTGGCTTGGGAAAAACATAAAAACATTTAACGCAACCAATGAATCATTCAGAAACAGATATAACATTAAATTTTGTTTGTTACATGCTGTGTAAGTTTTGCATTTCATTGTTTCCAAAAATGCTTAGAATGTGTCAGACATTATTTAATTTTTGCAAATCAAGTTACATTGTTACTGTCAGACCTACATCAAATACTGTCAAAGTTGTGAATTGTTTGCAGTCACTCAGTGTATGTTTCCTGTACTATAAGGTTACCCACTTTTGTAAAGTGCATTAAACCATACAGTATGCAAATGACATGTTTACAATGAGCATCTTAACCACCACATTTACACTGTTCTTCCAGGATAATTACACGATGGCATACAATGACAACCGCATTATACGTGATTGATTTCTTCATTTCAGCAAAACAGCGTGCACGAACAAACACCCGAATGTCCTGGAAAACTGTTTGTGCGCCAAGCAGAAATCTGTCTTCATACAATGTTTATAACCTTTTCATCCAGTTTCTTGTAAAATTGCACCAAGTATGCATTAACTGTATTCTCTTCAATAACTGGAATCTGTAAAAAGAAATAAATATCTTTACATTGATACCTGTTACTGACATCCTGTTGAAGGAAGTGAATTTGAGCTATATGAAGAGAGAGAGTGGAAGTCAATTCCATTCCCTGGGGGCAGAGGCAAAAAGACCCGTACTTGATGATTGCAGGCAACGAGGAGAGATTAAGGAATTATAGTGGTTGAAGGTAGGGAGGTTGCTGGTGCTGTGGGCTTTGTAAGTGAAACATGCCAATTTAAATGTAGCCTCCAAGTACGCGTTGATGAGGTGAATGCTTACACAGAAAAAACTTCACTTACACATACGGTACCGGCCCGCTATTCCGGGGGCCCGCTATTACGGGGGTCCACTATTCCGGGGTCCACTATTCCGGGGATCCACTATTCCGGGGTCCACTATTACGGGGGTCCACTATTCCGGGGGTCCACTATTCCGGGGTCCACTATTCCGGCGATCTGCCTGACTCGATCCGCCATTCTGGTTCTGGGCTCCATTTATAATAATGAGTAGGATTAATGAACGCGTTGTACCTGCATAGGAGAGGTGGTTTTGTACTACTACACGAACTTGTGGATTTTCATCCGAAAATTAAAGGACGAGGAGATACAATGTCGACGTCTCAAACATGCAGCTGAACGTGGTGACTCGCCGCCCGCGCGTAAACGGTCTTCCCGACGACTGCAACGGCGTATTAAAAGTCTGCAAGAGGAGTTACAACGGTTACGTATCGATAGTCCGAAGGATCGATAGTCCGAAAATTTCATGGTAAAACATAATTATATGTATATGTACATGTATATGTACAGTATATGTATATATGCATGTATATGTATATATACACTGTGTCAGGAAAAATTCCGACCCCCACAGATGTGGTTAAAAAACTATAGTAGATAATAATCGATTTAAAAAAATACAAAAGCATTTTCATCTTGACATACTTACAAACGAAATTCTTTGTAATGTATTAACGGCCCCGTTTAAACTTACGTCATAGTGACGTATTTGAGTTTTATATTTTGTAAACAAAGTTGCAAGAAAATGGCGTTTAGCGAGGAAGACAAAATTGTTATAAAATTTTTACGCCAAAACAAGAAATATGGAGCCAAGAAGTTTCTGAAAAATTTCCGAACAAGGGTTGGACATTAGGTGGACTAAAGTACCTTATACGAAAAATTGATCTAACCGAATCGTGTAAGCGTCGCAAGGGTAGCGGTAGACCGAGAGTTGCACGGACAACTGAAAATATCGAAAAAGTTGAGGATCTCGTTTTAAGTCAAGAAGATCGACCTCAATCACATCTAACGCTAAGAGAAATCGCTCGAGAGACTGGAATTTCAAAAACTTCAGTGCACGAAATTGTCAAAAATGACCTTCATCTAAAGTGTTTAAAGAAAAGACGAGCGACTGAATTAACAGAAGCCAACAAGGAAGCACGGCTCGAGCGTTCAAGGATTTTGTTAGATCGCTATCCTGATGAAATGGTAAACTTTATTTGGTTTACAGACGAAAAGTTGTTTACCATCGCCACACCAAAGAACAGTCAAAATGATCGTCTGTACGTTGCCACCGGAACTCGGAAGAAAAACATCCCAGCTAATCGTTTGCTTAGTACTCGCCCAACATTCAGCCAGTCAGTAATGGTTTCAGTTGGTGTATCTGCTCTTGGTAAAACAGACATACATTTCATAGAACCTGGCGTTAAAATAAATGGAGCTTACTATCGAGATTCTTTGTTGTTGGAAAAATTATTACCTGATATCAGGCAATATTCAGATTACTACACATTTCAACAAGATGGTGCTCCAGCTCACCGAGCACGTGAAACTGTCGAACTGCTGATAAAGGAGACTCCAGATTTTATACCTCCAAATCTTTGGCCTCCAAACAGTCCGGACTTAAATCCTGTTGATTATAAAATTTGGGGAATAATGCAGGAGAAGGTATACAAGACAAAGGTCAGAAACATTGAAGAACTCCGTGAGCGAATTGTTAATGCTTGGGATGAATTTGATCAACTGGTCGTCGATGCTGCCGTTAGTCAGTGGCGTGTGCGTCTCGTAGCTTGTGTTGAAGCCAATGGCGGACATTTTGAACATAAATTATAGTTCACTAATATTTCAGGATTAAATTGTTTTTGGAATTTTAAAAATTGATGACAATTTACTAGTTCTCTCATTCGTATCTCAGGGGGTCGGAATTTTTCCGGACACAGTGTATATGTTTGTATATGTATATGTTTGTGTATATATGTTTTATATCTATATATGTACAATATATGTATATTGTATTGTATTGTATTTGAACACTTGTTATAGCGCCCTACCAGATTTCCCATTCAGAGGCGCTCCCGACTACTGCGCGAACGCTGAATCGGAGTTTCACTCCGAAGCGCATGAGCAATTGCGAGTGAAGGACTTGCCCAGGGTCCCTACGCGGCGACTTTGAGGTGGATTCGAACCCGCAACCCTCCAGCTGCAAGGCACCGAACATACCCCTAAACCACCGCGCCCCTGTTGTATTGTGATGTGTTGTATTGTGATGTGTTGTATTGTGTGTTGTATTGTACTCCACGTTTATAATGCGACCGAGCCACCCGCAGTAAAGATCCGAGAAATTAATCTCTGATAAACCGACCCAACCGGGAAGCCAACCCAAGGCGCCAGCGTGACGAGCAGGCTACCAACCCACTCGGCCACTCAGGATCCTAGGTGCATGACGTCATTTATGGACGGCCCCCAACCGAGAATGATCCATGTTTGTACGATTTCATTTTTGTCTCGTCTATATGATATTAATGTCAAATTTTTTCTGTATTGTGTTCTTTTATGGTTGTCTCAATAATATATATGTAATGTATATATATAGGTATATATTTTTATATATACATATAGTTAAATATATATGCATATATATATATATATATATGTATATAAGTTTGTACATATTTGTATGTATTTAATTATATGTACACTAGATGATTGCAAGTCCTAAGACGGTTAAAAACATTTTGAAAATGCCAAGAGATGCGTCTTCTCGTGCTATGATTGACGTAAGTCTTCTCCCTCTCCGTCCCTCCCTCCCTGCACGTACTTCTCTGCCGTCCGTCCCGGCCGTCCGTACCTCCTTCCCCACATCTCTCGCGGCGATCGTGCGAGTCTTCTCCCTCCCTCCCTCCCTCCCTCCTCCCTCAGACCCGCCCCTTCCCCTCTCCATTCCCTTATAGAAATGTATAAGGACCCATATGTCGTGTTGCATAATCTAGCGTTGCTATGACAACGTCTGTATACGGTTATTGCGATGACGTGTCATGACGTATGCCATTATTGTCGAAACAGCGTTACACCACAGATGCACGCACAGAGATTTATGTGCGTTTATATTATTAATATGAATATACATATATGGATATACATCCGTATATATATTTGTACATACATGTATACGTGTATATATATTAGGGTGTCCCATGACAGCATTGAAAAACAATAATTAATGAAACTTTGAACGCAGTCCCTCTAAAAAGTTTCTTTATGGTCCGATAATAACACCTGCCAAATTTTTTGACATTCAAAAAATATTTAGGGGTCCCCCAAGGCTCATAGAATTAGTGCAATTTCTCCTATTTTACGCGTGACATTTCTGGGTTTGACAATTTTCGTAAGATCACACTTTGATCCAATAATAACATGCGCAGTACCTTTAGAAAGCTCTTAAATAGTAGAATCTACAAACAAGTAGCCTTATTGTATATGTGAATAAAGTTTTAAGTGTGAAGAAGATAGAAAACATGCAGAATAAAGATGTTTTCGCAGTGAAACTGCCGAACAAACCACGGATGACTTTCGAGCCTGAAAATCTGTCATGCACTGGGATTGCAAGCTGCTGCCTGACATCACTGGAGTAGACATGGGCAAAGTGGACAGATTGCCAGTCCTGATTTCTTCTCTAGTTGATGGAAATACCAAACTTCTGGGTATGCCAAAGTTGGTCTCTAGGTCAGGACATGCAGCAGCGGTAACAGTTCTGGACCTTTTGAAGTCGTGGCAGTGCGATGCATTTGTAATCGGCATGTGCTTTGACACAACGGCCTCAAAAACCGGCAGAGTTGGAGTCTGCAGCCTTCTAGAGACAGCCATCGGTCGTAATCTGCTGTAGATGGCTTGTCGACATCACATGTTTGAAGTCCTGTTGTCTGACGCATTCGGTTATCCAGTTGGCGGCCCGTGAATTACAGGGCATCCAACGATTTAACAGATTTGTTGTTAACATCTACACGTACATCCAATCGTGGTTCTGATGTGGAGTCGCTGCTGATGCACCCATCAATGACATTCAACTAGTCCAAAGGCTGCATGACTATGATGTTGCCGCTCTGCAATCCACAGGACTGAAGATGATGCAACGTCATTCTTGGTACCTAAGTCAAGAGCCATCGACTATCTCTCTCTGGTTCTCTCAGCATCTACTGAAGAGAAAGCAGTTTATCTCGACAATGGGAGATGCTCGGGGATTGCACCTGGTTCAGTCTCTTTCCCCTAGATCAACGGAATTATATATTTCTTGAAGCTTCTTCCGAACTACCGCCATCGACGACAGTTTTCTTGATATTTCAGTTGAAGAGTTGTCGGAAAGCCAATCGTATGAGATCACATAATGAGTTTGATAAATATAATTACTTGACCTGTGTGAATAACAGTGCTGAACGTGGTGTAGCTCTGATACAAAGTTCAATTCAATTCAATAATGAAGAACGAGGTTTCTTCTACAAGTTGTCAAAATAATAACATCGGCATGACTTTTCTAAGAGCAATCGTGACAATCTTGCAGACATGTAGAATTGTAAATCGGTCCATAGCCATTGCTGTACCGGCTCTTTGGAACAAACTCCCACCCAGTGCTACGACAAATATCTGATCCATTCCACAAACTCACCAAAACCTCACCTCTTGCTATCTCTCCACAGGTCTTCCACTCAAAACTGAAAACACTGCTTTTTCGTTCACAAAGTCTATCCCGATCCGATTCCTTCTCTTCCCTCACCTCCCTCGCCATTTCAACTCCAAGCATCATCCACCTTGGCAGTGTGATTTTCCTTACAGGTTTTATTTTAGTTATAGTTATAGTTATAGTTAATGATTTTTTATTTTAGTTATAGTTATAGTTATAGTTAGTATTATTTTTTTAGTTATAGTTATAGTTATAGTTAATGGATTTTTATTTTAGTTAATTTTAGTTACTACTTAGTTACAATAATTAAGTCTATAAGCAAAATTGTGCGTATTAATACGCTGTTTCACAATTTACTCAGAGCTATGAAAACCTTTGAAGCATGGGTACATTCAGCTTCATCAATACACGAGTTTCCAAAGTAACTGACAAATTTCACAATAAAAATTTCGCATTTTTCATTCTCATTTATGTCGTATCGTCCATATTGCACTTCCTATTTTTATTTTTTGTATTAACGAAAATAAAGATGAATTTTCGTTAGTGTTATTTTCGTTATAGTTATAGTTATAGTTAATGATATTTTTAGTTATAGTTATAGTTATCGTTAACGAAATCATTTTATTTTCGTTAACGAACATTTTCGTTATCGTTATCGTTAACTCCAATCATCATCCACCTTAGCCGTCTGACTATCTGTCTGCCTGACTCCCTGGATCTTGACCATCTGCCTATCGATTCTGTTTTGATTTAGCGCCTGTGAATAAGTTGGTTCTTGCGACTTCGCTTTGTGGGCGCTTTAGAAATCTCGAGTTTACGATTACGATTAGAATGTAGATTGTAGAACTGAAGAATAAGCACCTAAAGGTGTAAGCAGTGATAAATAATAAGCAGATGAAGGTATGGAGGAGCTGAAACCATGGCTTGTTGCATTATCAAGGATTTGTAATAATGACTAGGCCTACCCCTAGCAATTAGTGGTAATAACAGTGACTGATATTGCGAGTTTTGTACAATTTTTGCATTATTTGATCGTAAAACAATACCTACGTATCGAATTGTATCCAATAAAGTTACATACTTGTAGATTCTACTATTTAAGAGCTTTCCAGTGGTATTAAATATGTTATCATGGGGTCAAAGGTTGGTATCTGAAAGCGTTTAGAAATTGAACACGTCAGGCGCAAATTATGCCAATATGGCCCTATATGGGGGAAATGTAAGTGTCTTGGGGAACCTCTAAATATTTTTTAAATGTCATAAAATTTTCCAGTTGTTATTATGGGACCATAAAGAAACTTTTTAGAGGGACTGTATAAAAAATTTCAACAAAAAATATTTCTGGGACACCCTAATATATATATATATACATACGTATATATATGAATATAAGTTTGTATATATATCTATTTAAATACATATATGTATATCTGCATATATATATGTATTTACCAAAATATATGCATTTAATTAATTATATTTAATTATATATATTTTATTATTTTATTTTAAAATAATTATTATTATTATAAAATATAATTTAATAAATTAATTATAATTATTAATATATAATAATTATAATATTAATTAATTATAATAATATTAATTAATTATTTATCATAATAATATAATTATTAAAATAATATATAATAATAATTAATATCATTAACAAATATATTAATTAATTATTTATTATAATTATGTTTGTAATATTTAATATTAATATATTATATTAATTAATATAATATTAATATATAATATTTATTAATTATTAATATATAATAATTATTATATAATTAATATTATTATAATTATATTATAATTAAATAATATATAATTATTAAATTATATATAAAATACTATATGCACATATACATATGTATATACTATATATTAGGGTGCATCATGAAAAATATTTTTTAAATTTCAGTTGTCTATTATTTAATTGTTTTCCATTAGCTTATAGAAGCATTATGGTATGAAAGAAAATTTTATTTAAAAATATTTAGAGGTCCCCCAGGCCATAACAAGTTTTATTGAATTAGACGACAATCGTAACTACAAAGATGATTCAGCACTTTGTCACAAGTCTCGCGGCTCTCGCCACCGTGTCTTCGAACTCAGTATCAGGGTACGGGTCAGGGTAAAAAAAGAAACCACAGAATCATCTGAGTACCGAGTTATTCGGATTGGGTCCTGCAATCTGTGTTCATGATGTACAATCTGGTATTCGGTTGCCCACCTGCAAGCAGGCATTGAGATGCATGATGTAGGCTACCACTGCAATCTAGCAGCACAAAGTGAGAGATGACGTCAAGATTTAAGACAGCCAAGGAAGTATTGAAACAAGTTAAAACTTTGTATTTAAAAGCCAACATACCTATTGTAACAGAGCATGAGCATGCAAAAAGATTGTGAAACTCCTCGATGATAACAACTAACTTCGATCAATTGATAAAAGTCGTTGTGAAACGCCAGCCGCGAAACGCAAACTGGAAGATACGCAGTCTATGTTAGCATCAACTTTCAGCTCTGGCCACCAAATGTGGAGAGTTTAGTTAAGAATGCAGATGATCTGGCATTCCTCGAGTCAATGAGAGGTGACAGAGCTGCAAGGTTTGGTGCAATTGACAAGACACTGCATGGCCACGAAAGTTTCCAGACGTAATTGTCGAGGTGCCTCGGAATTTCAGTGTCTTAAGCGGGCACATCATGAGATCAACTGCAACGGTGTCATCTGAAGTTATAACTGAGGAGAGTGACACTGACAAGCCAGTGGAATCTGCTTTGGCTTCGGAAGATGATCTGGAATTTGAAGCTGCATTAAAAAAAGATTCCACAACAGCTAACACAACTAACAGGAACAATGGCATTCATACCACCAAATAAGCTAAGCCAACCAAACCTCGTGTCACTTCACTGAAGATGACACCAACGCAGCAAGTGGCGTTCAGGCAAGGGTTGATAACCGAGTCTGAAGGTGATGTATACCCTTGGTTGCTGCTTCTCATACAACTGCAGATCGCTCTCGACGCAATGCAGTGGGTGAAATAGTGTCAAAGATTCAAGACGACTGGGTACCACCAAAACTGTGTACACTGCATTGGGATGGAAAGATGACATCCACTCTTACATATCACCCTGTTACTGAAGGACGCTTGACTGTAATTGTGGGTGAGGCAATACACTTAAAGTTGCAGTGAGTGCCTAGTTGCTTCAAGGCTACAGACCAGTTATGAGGAGAAATCATTGCAGAACTAACAGTGAAGCTCATGACAAAATGGCCTTGTAACGATACCATTGTGAACATGACATTTGACACAACAAACGCAAATACTGGCCACCTAACTGCAGCTTGTATTTCCATGCAAGGTAAATTGGAGCGTGCTGTCCTCTGGTCAGGTTATCATCATCATATTGGTGAAGTTCGTCTATCTCAATTGTTCACAGATCTGAAGATCGAAGCCTCAAAGCTATACCAGATTGTAATTGTAATTGTAATTACGACAATTTATAGAGCATCATCAGTAGCAAGCTACTTCTAGGATGCTTTACACACATACACAAAGTCAATATTATTGTCACCACATTATGCTAAGAGCTTGAGAGCAAGTAGAGTTTTAACTGTTTTTTAAAAACATAATAGCTCTTTATTTCCTGAATAGCTGCGGGAAGACTGTTCCAGGCACGTGGGCCAGCAACCCGAAAGGCCCTATCGCCCGCTTTAGTTTTTGTTGCAGGAATGAAAACATCAGCAGACTTCGATGAGCGCAGCCGTGACCTGTTGGAATCATCTGATAGTGGCCTGATGTTGTCTGCGAGATAGTGTGGTGCGCAGTTGTTTAGACATTTATGCACCAGGATGCAGAGCTTGAAATTGATGCGCTCGCCAACTCTCAGCCACTGAAGCTCGCCTTGAATCGCGGTTGTAGTGTGGTCGAATTGGCACATTGTTCACAAGGTTTCGAAGTAAATGGGAACTGATACCACACAATTTCTCTCAGGTTCTTTCATTTTGTCCAGCTGATTATGACATGCAGGCCCAAGAGCTCCTGGCGATGATGAAGGCTGATTTGATCGCCTTAGCTAATGAGCAGGTTGAATATCTATGTGACGATTATCTCGAGTTTACTGAGCTATTACTTGTTTACTTACCTGCTTCTAAAGGTGAAGTGACCTTCACCTTTAGAAGCAGATAAGTGACCTTAGAAGACCTATTGCTCTGCATAAGGCAAGGTGGATGGCTAAGTTGATCTATAGGCTAGCCTTAAAATTGCTCATTGTGAGTCACAAATCGCAGAGGTTCTGCCATGCATTATGACTAATAGTTTGCAAAGGCCCAAAATACATGCATTTACAACATTCATTACTTATGTCATTTTTTTAAATTAATCAAAAACATCGGAACAACATTGAATTTGATATTTAACATTGTTCAAAGTCATAGTATCACTAAAACTAAGCGATTAAATGTGATTTCATATAATGGATTCTGTGGTTCAGTTGATATTGCTTATTCGGGGTTACTCGGCTAAATGTTTGCCACTGGGGGGACCTCTAAATGAACACAGATTTTAAAAATCTTTTGCCTAATTTAATGGTAGTCATAGTGGAACAGAATGCACATACAGACAGCACTATATAAACACCTCATATTTTTGCCATGCAGTTGTGATGCACCCTACTACATACATTACTTAATTAATCTTTGGTATTCTAACATCCAACTTTACAGTAACAGGTGTATTGTTACTAGTTCACCAATAATGTTTTAGAATCCGAAATTCTTTTGTAAATATCGGAGAAGAGAAATCAATTTAAGTTTTGGAACGAGTTAAGTTAGTTTTGCTCTAAAGTAAGTTGCGTTTAGTTTGTTTGTTGTCTTACCGCTCAAGAAGTTCGTGTTTTCATCGAGAAATCTTGGCTCCTCTTTGCCTCGACTCGGCTTTCAACATGTCTAGCGTCCAATTTACGTATTTATTCATGATAGAATTAAATTTTAATTCTAACGCCAAGCAATCGATCGTATAGGGACGTAAACACTGAACGTAGGGCGGACAACAACAGAACTGCTTAGACCACACCACATACTGGCGACACCTGTCGCCACTTAAAGGAACTGCTCACTGAGTCCCCCATTGAGACCATCCCAGTGATTTTTTTCTGGTCTTACAGGGTTTTACATCATGCCAATGATAATAGTGTATGCACTGGTCTTACTGGAAGTCAGACCATCCAGTGATCTTTGATTCTGGTCTTTCTGGGTTTTGCACCAGCCAATGATCCTAGAGTATGCACTGGTCTTACTGGAATTGAGACAAAGCCAGTGATCTTTTTGCACTGATCTTACTGGGTTTTAGACCGTGCCAATGTTCCTTTAATATGCACTGGTCTAACTGGAATTTATACCATGCTAGTGATCTTACTGAGTTTTACATCATGCCAGTCATCATTGAGTATGCACTGGTATCACTAAAACTTAGACCATGCCAGTGATATGTTCATACTGATCTAACTGAGTTGAACGCCATGCCAATGTTCCTTGTGCATACACTTTTCTGGTTGGAACTAAGATCATGCCAATGATCTTTTAATGCTGGTGTTACTGGGTTCCACACCATGTCAATGCGATTTAATATGTACTGGTCTTACTGGAATTGAAACCATGCCAGTAATCTTTGATTCTGGACTTACCATTTTTTACACCATGCCAATGATCCCTGATTATGCACTGGGCTAACTGGATTTGAAATCATGTCTTTGAAATCATGTCAGTGATCTTTTGTTCTGATCTTACTGGGTTTAAACCATGCCAATAAACTTTGTGTATGCGCTGTTCTTATTGGAACTTACAACAAGCCATTGATCATTTTATACTGGTCTTACTGGGTTTAAAACCATGCCAATAATCCTTGAGTATGCACTGGTCTTACTGGAATTTAAGCCATCCCAGTGATCATTTATTCTGGTCCTACAGGGTTTTACACCATGCCAATGATAATATTGTGCACTGGTCATACTGTAATTTAGACCAAGCCAGTGATTTTTCTCTGGCCTTGCAGTTATACACCATGCCAATGATCCTTGAATATGCACTACTCTTATTAGAACTTAGTCCATTCTAGTGATCTTTCGTTCTGGTCCTACTAGATTTTGCATCATGCCAATGATCCTTGTATATGTACTGGTTTTACTGGAATTGAGACCATGCCAGTGATGTTTAATTCTGGTCTGACTGGGTTTTGCACCATACCAATGATCCTTGTGTAATGTACTTGCACTGGTCTCACTGGAATTGAGACCATGCCAGTGATCTTTATTCTGGTCTTACTGGGTTTTATACGATGCCAATGATCTTTGAGTATGCACTGGTCTTACTGGAATTGAGACAAAGCCAGTGATCTTTTGCACTAATCTTACTGGGTTTTACACCGTACCAATGTTCCTTTAATATGCACTGGTCTAACTGGAATTTAGACCATGCAAGTGACTTTATTCTGGTCTTCCTGGGTTTTACACCATGCACTGGTATTATTGAGTTTACACCATTCCAATGATTTCTTATTATGGTTTTATACGTTATATTCGATATCGGAGTATGTATTACTAAATTTTTTATAATATTAATATTTCCAAAATAAGGTGCGTGTGTATGCTTCTGCCTTGGAGTCACAGAAAAAGTCTTGTGTGAGCATCAGGCCCTTGGCGCCCTGGCTTCCACAGCTACCTAGGCTCTCATAGTCTGAGGCTAAGAAAATGAATTCGCTCTCTTTGTGTCCTTGGCTTACTTCTTCTTCTTCTTCTTCTTCTTCTTCTTCTTCTTCTTCTTCTTCCTCTTCTTGTTGTTCTTGTTCTTCTTCGTCTTCTTGTTCTTCCTCTTCCTCTTCCTCTTCCTCTTCCTCTTCCTCTTCCTCTTGCTCTTCCTCTTCCTCTTCCTCTTCCTCTTCCTCTTCCTCTTCCTCTTCCTCTACCTCTACCTCTACCTCTACCTCTTCCTCTTCCTCTTTTCTTCCTCTTTCTCTTTCTCTTCCTCTTCCTCTTCCTCTTCCTCTTCCTCTTCCTCTTCCTCTTCCTCTTCCTCTTCCTCTTCCTCTTCCTCTTCCTCTTCCTCTTCCTCTTCCTCTTCCTCTTCCTCTTCCTCTTCCTCTTCCTCTTCCTCTACCTCTACCTCTACCTCTACCTCTTCCTCTTCCTCTTTTTTTTCTTCCTCTTCCTCTTCCTCTTCCTCTTCCTCTTCCTCTTCCTCTTCCTCTTCCTCTTCCTCTTCCTCTTCCTCTTCCTCTTCCTCTTCCTCTTCCTCTTCCTCTTCCTCTTCCTCTTCCCTCTTCCTCTTCCTCTTCCTCTTCCTCTTCCTCTTCCTCTTCCTCTTCCTCTTCCTCTTCCTCTTCTTCTTCTTATTCTTCTTCTTCTTCTTCTTCTTCTTCTTCTTCTTCTTCTTCTTCTTCTTCTTCTTCTTCTGGCTATTAACAACTAAAAGAGGAACACAGGGTCCATCTTTGAACATTGTGGGTACGGTAGCCGATTGGATAGAGCGCTCGCTTTGTAAGATTGGGTTAAAACTTGCACTCGAGAGCAGGGATGAGCCGAATGGCACTTTTTACAAATAGTTGGCGGTAATCATTTTCCTTCACATATGGTTCCACGACAAATGGTTTCACGGACAAAAGGTTCACGACAAATGGTTCTCTGCCAAAAGGTTGACGACACAAGGTTCACGACAAAGGTTGACGACAATAGGTTCACGACAAACGGTTCACGACAAAGGTTCACGACAACAAGTTCACGACAAAAGGTTCACGGTAATCCCGTAGTTTAAAATTAGGTTGGTAAATTCAGACCATGCTTTCAATCCCGTACTTTAGGTTGGTAAATTATGGGTAAACGTGTAGTTTAGCGTCGTAAATTATTTCCTGACTTTTAATGAAACAAATAGCGTCGTAAATAATTTCAAATAACATGCCATTGCCCAATTAATGCATTAGTATAGTTATAATTGGTTAAAAAGAAGGAAATCGCTTGAAGAATTGTCTTAAATATACAATATTTGTCATAGCAAATGGCCGTTCGAAACCATAATAAACTACAACCCCATTCCGGAAGTCAGTGTGCGTCAAGTGGTCAAAAATATTCATATACAAGTTTCACACTTGGAGCAGCTTCGAGTGACAAATCGTTTCCTTGCAGCATATGAAAATATCGCAAAACAAAACGCCTGATTAATGCAGCTATTCATAATATCAATCACTAAACCTTGCACGCTGCATCTACGCACTAGCTCTTGAAATTCCTCAAATTCCTTTGCTCTAGATGGCAAGAAAAGCTGCAATTTGGCCCTTCATCTAAGAAAGTTACCTCTGCATTTCCGAAATCCCTTTCTTGGGAGGGTCTGGTAGGCACTCCTAAGGCTATTCAAAATGACAATCAATCATCGCTTGCAATAATCAATCAGTGGAAGCCCTTCAGTTCGGTCATCATTGCAAAACCAAATGCACTGCACAGATTGCAAAGTGGAAATGCTGAAATGTGATCCTTTAAATAAAATACTTAGACACTAAGAAAGTGGAAGCCATGTCTATGGACTAAACAGCACCCTTAGTGCTATTGAACCCGCCATTCACCCATCTATTTCAATCAACATTCTCTAAGTGGTTGCCATTCAAGAATACCCCTATTTCCAATGCAAAATCCATTGTACAAATGCATTGCAAGATATACTGTTACTTGACTCTTGAAATAAAATACTTAGACCCTAGGTATTTAAAAGCCGTATCTAGGGACTAAAGAGCACCCTTAGTGCTATAGAAACCACCAATCACCCATCTATTTTAATCAACATTCTCTAAGTGGTAGCCCTTCAAGTATACCCCTATTTAACATCCGAATGAAAAATTGCTCCTAGACATAGGCCTATAATGGTGAAACAAAAATAGCACTTTTGTAAGTGACTTAAATATTGCTATATTGAGCATTTCAGATACATTTGTAGGCCTACACATTGTAATGGAATTAATTCACTGTTATTCTTGAAGGCATATAATTTAAAACATTCACCAAGTACACTTATTTGTGCACACAGAACATACCATACGTTACTTTAGTTTAAATCTATAAAACAAAGAAGGTCGGACCTCAAGTCAACCAGGAATTGCAGCGATGGAATTTTTGGTTTGAAGCACATGGCGCATGAGAGAGGGTGATCAGTTCTCTCCACGTCATCTTGCAGCAAGAAGTCTCCAGTCGTTGTCCTTACTGTGCAAGGGGTGCTTATGGAACACAGTTTCGTATCTATGTAACCTGGAGTGGATTCGATTACTTACTTGGCAACTTGTATTCCAACGTTATCTAATGCTCAATGCATCAACCGAGGCCACATGAAGAAAAACAACTCATAATCAGGTCGATATCCAGACGGCCAGTCCATTGGACAGAGAGGCAACCTATCATGATGGATATGCAATTTGAAGTAGGTAAATCTTGCGTTGAGAACGAAATGACACGAGCTATTAAAAAACCCAACCTCAAAGCTCACAGCCTCGTTTTCTAGCCATTGACTATTCAAGCCTCCATTTAAGAGATCACTGTTTAAGGACCTTGAGCAAGTTCTTCAGTTAATTGCCCCAGCCTGCAATGTTCTGTTTTATTGTGAGAAGTGCACGTGTGAACTTTGAAAGAAGGGCAATATCAAATACAGTAGTATTGCATTACATTGTATTGATTATTTTGCATCCACTTGAATATCAAATACAAGCCCGTAACACATACAAGAACTATATGGAAGGTGACTAATTTGCTCTTGTTTTCATACTCTCAGTTAAATAGAACAAGATATCAATAGTTTAAATGGTACGTCAAAACTAGCATGTGTAGGCCCTATGCAGATATTACTACCATTCAATAACATAACTGCCTACACCATGAAACCAGCCGTAGTCATTCAGTTACTATTACTACTATTATTAATAGTTATTTATTCATCCACTCATTGCATAAATGTTGAAGGATACTACTCAGTCCCAATCCTACCACGGCTAAAGAAGAACCGTATTGAGGTTGGAATAGAAAGTATCTCATTGAACTGTAGCACATTTATTAATTCTAATTACTTACTTCTTCAGCACTTTTAATGTCTAATGTATAAGGCAACAAGTAATGGCACACAAAAGCCAAATCGTAATCAGGTCGAAATGCCGGTCGTTTCCCTGAGAGAGGGAGCCCTTGGTGTATAAACAATTTAAATAAGTGAAGTTTGAAGCTTTAATATATCAACATTAGATAAATTATTCCAGCAGACAACAGCAGAAAGTTTAACTATGAAAAAACTGCATGTTGCAAGTTTCATTCCGGGCACAGTGCAGGACGAGACTCGTGGTAAGCAGTTGTTTTCTGATACCCAATAATGCCCTGTTCAACTGCCTTGCACCTTGATGCAATAGAAAGCTAACCTGCAGCATGCAAGAGAAAACATTATGATTATGCCTTAACATGTCCATGGGTGTCCGTATCCATGCATGCATGAGCAATATGGTACATGATTACATCATAACTATTACTTTTCAAGGTTCTAGTAACAGTGTAACTTGAAATGCATTTGAACACTGGATTTTGGCTTGACAATAATGTTACAGTTGAAGGGTGAGCACTCAGAGAAGAGTGATTGAAAAAGGTGTGTGATTGTGGTTTTGGTTAGCATAGAGGTTCAGCAACAGCATTATTTGCAATGGATTTCTAGCGTATTTTGGCTTGACAATATGGTTTCAGTTGAAGGGTGAGCACTTAGAGAGGTGTGATTGAAAAAGATGAATGATTGTGGTTTTGGTTAGCACAGAGGTTTGCCTTCAGGCCCTAGAGAGCGCTTTCATATACCTAGACTATAAGTATGTGACTGCGAGGGTTCAGTAACAGAAATTATTTGCATTGGATTCTAAAGTGCATTTTGCCTTGACAATAATGTTTCAGTTGAAGGATGATCACTTAGACAATGGTGATTGAAAGAGGTGGGTGATTGTGGTTTTGTTAACACAGAGGTTTCTCCTTATACCCTAGAAAGGGCTTTCACCTATCTAAACAATAAGTATTTAATTGAAAGTGTCAAGTAACACTATATCTTGCAATGCATTTCTACAGTGTATTTTGGCCTGACAATAGTGTTTCAGTTAAAGGGTGAGCACCTACAGAATTGTGATTGAAATATATGGACGATTGGTGATTTCTATAGCACTAAGGGTGCTCTTTAGTCCCTAGATACGGCTTTCACATATTTAGGGTCTAAGTATTTTATTTCAAGAGTCAAGTAACAGTATATCTTGCAATGCATTTGTACAATCGATTAAGGGTGCTCTTTAGTCCCTAGATACGGCTTTTCACATATTTAGGTTCTAAGTATTTTATTTCAAGAGTCAAGTAACAGTATATCTTGCAATGCATTTGTACAATGGATTTTGCATTGGAAATAGGAGTGTTCTTGAAGGGCAACCACTTAGAGAATGTTGATTGAAATATATGGGTGAATGGCAAGTTCTATAGCCCTGAGGGTGCTCTTTAGCCCCTAGAATGGACTTTCGCATACTTAGACGATAAGTATTTTATTTCAAGGATCAAATAACAGCATTTCTTCCAATGCATTTGTTCAATGGATTTTGCATTGGCAAGAGTGGTATTCTTGCAGGGCTAGCACTTAGACAATGGTTATTGAAAGAGATGGGTGATTGTGGTTTTGGATAGCGCAGAGGGTGGTATGTAGGCCCTAGTAAAGGGTTTTCACATAATTAAAGGATAAGTATTCAAACATGGAGCCAAACTTTTGCATGTCCTCCTTCCGATTTATGCAACGCATTTCGGCTTCACAGTAACAGTGTTTCAAGGACTTCTGCAGGAGATAAGCGACAAAGGCAGATGAGTGATTAAGATCTTGGATAGCTCCATTATTTAATATGGTTATTCTCGACAATTATTATTGCGCCCTTGTCGCTACAGATTTTGAATAGCATTATGAATATTATTGGAAAGTTCACGCACTCCCACTTGCAACTTCCGGAAATAGTGGGGGTTTTCCAGCGGCCATTACAAATTTGTAATGAGAAATATTGCCTATTTCATTCATTCATTCATTCATTCCGAGAATTTATATAGCGCCTCTTCGGGAGACCTACTCAGAGGCGCTCCCAGCCCACCACGGCTATAAAAGTGTGATTTGAGATATAAAATAATAAAAGGCAGGCGAATCAAGCCCAGGCATCAATCGCAAGTCTAGTGGGAGGCCATTCCAGATGGAGGGACCCACAATCGAAAAGGCTCGACGCTGTCTAATAGAAGTGTGAGCTCGCGGGACCAAAGGCTCCTTCCTTTTGAAGAACGCAGAGATCTACGCGCTGCGAGGTCAGAGACATGTCGACTAAGATCAGGCAAGTATAGGATGGAGCCAGTGATGTAACTAGGTCTTTTCGTTTTGGGGGCTTTAAGCCTTAAACATGGTGAGTGCGGTAGCCCGAGCCTATAGTGGAGCCGAGGGCTTGATTCATTTTGGGGGCTTCGGCTTCGTTTGGGGGCTTAAGCCCCCACCCAAGCCCAACGCTAGTTACGTCCCTAGATGGAGCACCTCCATACAAGTGCAGCAACTCGATAGGAGATGCGCTGAGTAACAGGGAGTCAGTGAAGAATATCACGCATATAGGCAGATCTCGAGGCAGAAGCATATTTAGGAAGGTGGTCAATGAGGCGAGCAGCTGAACGCAGAACTCGATCAATGCGCCCAATTAGCCCCAATGGTAGACCTACAAGTACCGAACTGCATTGATCAAGTCTACTAGTGACAAATAAAATTAAAGGCTTGCACAAGAGTCACATTGGCATTATGAGAGAGGGATCGTGAGACAACTCGGAGTTGACGAAGCTGGTAGTTTAACACAAAAGTTACACAATATAATAACACAATAAATGTAAAACAATATTTTAATGCATTTCTTTCTGTTTAACAAATTATAAGTATGCTAGTACATTAATTGGACAATTGTACGCTATTAGGCTTACTCTTTCATTTGGAATTCAAAAAGAGAGAACGCATAAAATAACGCGAAATCGGTAGAATAGAGTCCGCAAATAATATGGCACGGTAAGACGATAGATTACCGATTTTCATTAAAGTTTCGAATTTTTAGTGAACCTTTTGTCGTGAACCTGTTGTCGTGAACCTTTTGTCGTGAACCTTTTGTCGCGAACCTGTTGTCGTCAACCTTTTGTCGTCAACCTATTGTCGTCAACATTTTGTCCGTGAACCATTTGTCGGTGAACCATTTGCGGTGAACCATTTGTCGTGACACCTTCACATATATGGGCATATTTCACCTACCGGAGGCAAATTCAGAAATAGAATTAGAGAAAAATGAAGTCATGAAAAATGAAAAAAATTATTACACAAATATTTGCATGGCAGTGCTGAAGTAAACTTAATATTAAGTAGAGCTTAAATTTGGCAGATTTGGCCTAATTTTTCATTTTAGTTTTTTTACTATGTGAAACACATACAACTTTTGTTCCTAAATATTTACAACTCCGTTACGTAATAAATACACACTACATTATACAGCCACTGTTTATAATTAGTTATTAATTAGTATTAAGTGTGCACTAAATTATTACACAGCAAAATAAATTATTATGACGATAAATTATCTACATGTACCATTAAATAAATTCATTTTAATGGAAAAATAAAGTAACGGAGTTGTAGTAACTGAGTTGTAAAATATTCGTAATTAGGTCTCCACGCTTACCGGACGAGTTAAGATATAAAAACTAGTTAGTTCATAGTGGCCAGTGTCAGTTTCAATACTATTTTTGATAGAAAAAAAATTATATATATACGCAAAATGCAATTATTACAGTCACGGAGTTGTAAATCTTTTTATACTATAACATTTCCGGATAGAAGCAAGCATCCATATTGATTTCTTTTTGGTAAAATCAATGCAGAAATGTTCCCTGCTATCGAAGGTGTCAATTCCCCAAAAATTGAGTTTTCAATTTATTCCACAGATGGCAGAAACCCATTCGTAACGGAGTTGTAAGCAATATTTGAAGACAGAGGGTTTTATTTATTTTTTAAATATTTAGTTCGTTAATAAGTTAATAAAAGCATATGGAGCAATGAATATATGTAAGTTAATGATCTAAAAATTATAAAACATCACTTAAGCGCTCCAAGTGTTACCCTAACGTAACGTTGAATTGACGCACCATCAGAAAGGAATATGCAACTTCGGGTTAAAATTGGACTTTATAATTTTTTTCTCATACTAATCATCTAAATAATATTACAGAAATATTTTTTTATAGCTAACTTATGCCCTATGATTGTATATAAAAATAAAAATGTTTAATTTTACACTCTGTGTAAGCCGCCAAAAGGAGAAGACGGGAATTTATCTAATTTGCCTCCGGTTGTGAAATATACCCATATAATACATGTATATTGTTAGGGTCTCATGGCAGAGTCCTAACCAGTCCTGGGATGGGCCATAGTCTTGCTTGGGTAGTTTCCTTGGCTGAGGGGAGAGATCTAGTGGGGGAAATTCCTATATAAGGATGTAGAATAAGGGGCGTAAGGGAAGACTCTGATAATACTGCCGTCGGGCGTTTGTCTTGTCCGAGTTGTTCCTGTGCACGATAGTTAAGCTATTTTCTTGGCGAGATCCACGTTTCATGCGTGACTTAAGGTCGCTTGAGTTTTGTTCTGGCCGTCAGCTCGTTGCTGCATTGAAGACCAGGTTTTGTTTGGCGTTCTTTCGTTGTGAAGAGCGAACCGTCATCCACCGTCATTCTACGGTTGGGTAATGTATCGTTAAGTTGTTTTGTTTGGAGAATTATACCTTTTAAACTAGACACGAGTGTGGTTGAGCTTTTCTTGAGGAGGAACCTATAACAATATATATAAATTATATATATATATATATATATATATATATATATATATATATATATATATATGTATATATATATATATAATTAAAGATAAACCTGTCCGCCATTTTGTTGACACGTCGAGTAACAATTTTATAAGTTACACGGACTTTCAATTCTAATTAAATATTAAAGATTAACGGAGAAGGTCGCCAAAAACAATTGTTTTTGGTCAAAAATATTACTTTTTTAGATATTCGTATATTAAGGCCTGGAATCACCGAATCCGGATAATACCGAATAGTGCGAAATCCGGCCCAAATGTTCCCTGCTATCGAAGGTGTCAATTCCCCAAAAAATTGAGTTTTCAATTTATTCCACATATGGCAGAAACCCATTCGTAACGGAGTTGTAAGCAATATTTGAAGACAGAGGGTTTTATTTATTTTTTAAATATTTAGTTCGTTAATAAGTTAATAAAAGCATATGGAGCAATGAATATATGTAAGTTAATGATCTAAAAATTATAAAACATCACTTAAGCGCTCCAAGTGTTACCCTAACGTAACGTTGAATTGACGCACCATCAGAAAGGAATATGCAACTTCGGGTTAAAATTGGACTTTATAATTTTTTTCTCATACTAATCATCTAAATAATATTACAGAAATATTTTTTTATAGCTAACTTATGCCCTATGATTGTATATAAAAATAAAAATGTTTAATTTTACACTCTGTGTAAGCCGCCAAAAGGAGAAGACGGGAATTTATCTAATTTGCCTCCGGTTGTGAAATATACCCATTATAATACATGTATATTGTTAGGGTCTCATGGCAGAGTCCTAACCAGTCCTGGGATGGGCCATAGTCTTGCTTGGGTAGTTTCCTTGGCTGAGGGGAGAGATCTAGTGGGGGAAATTCCTATATAAGGATGTAGAATAAGGGGCGTAAGGGAAGACTCTGATAATACTGCCGTCGGGCGTTTGTCTTGTCCGAGTTGTTCCTGTGCACGATAGTTAAGCTATTTTCTTGGCGAGATCCACGTTTCATGCGTGACTTACGAGTTTTCAATTTATTCCACAGATAGAATACACACTACATTATACAGCCACTACATTATACAGCCACTGTTTATAATTAGTTATTAATTAGTATTAACCTTCGCCACATGTTTGGGGGTCAAAATTACCCCCAGGGGTATATTTTCATCTGTAACTTTCTAAAATGTGGGCACCAAAAAGTTTCCTTTGGTGACTTTTCCTATAAATTCCTCCTTGTCAAAATGGTATGAGTGACGTCATACGTTGACGCTTAGTTCTGACGCTGTGACGTCATTTTGGTGAGGTCTTAGAGTGAAATTCATGTCCATATCATTAGTGTCCATACAATGAGGTGTATCTCTGCTTCTACGCAAGGTATCTTGAAGATTTTTTGTGTGTGTCTAATGTTTTAGGGGTCAGGGAATTCACTCCAGCTACTGACAAATGCGTGACCTTGACGGAAGACCTTGAAATTCAAGGTCACATGATTTTTACATGACCATACCTATCTCTGCTATTATACCTGTTAGAACAACGAAGTTTTTTGGTTCCTATGGTTATTTGGTACAAGGAACTCAACAAAATATAAACAAAACACAACTGGAATATGTTATGTTACATCTTATGTTACATCGTTTCACTTCTCATAATTTGTTTATGACTTGTTGCCAGTGTATCTAACTACATTCGGTAGGCCTACAGGTAAATGATTGTGTGGAATGGTTACCACAAACAAATTGACCACACGTGCTGCATCTGTGCTTCGTCTTGGTGTCATTCTTTCGATCGCACATGTGACATCGTCCTCTCTGAGGAGTGATGACTGTGTCGTTCTGTGTTGTCGTAGGAACAGGCAGATTCACGTATTCCAAAACCCGCTTTATCGATTTTCTGCCGCTTACGCAGGGCGTGCTTCTTCTGCTGTCGATCCATGGAAGACACATACTTTTCCCCATTTCCAATATGAATGCTCTCCTTCTGTCCTTCTGATTAGTGTTTGCAGAATCCACCCATTCAGGATGTTGATGAAACCAAATCACGGATGCGTTATGTGCAGTTATATCCAGAAGGGTGAAGAAAAGTGTCAAGGGCCATCGTCTGGTAGAACGTTTCACTGTATATTGTCTGCACATTTTGTCCAAAGTGTCAACTGCACCTTTAGTGCTATTGTAGGTAAGGATGACCTCTGGTTTCTTGTGACATTCGGACGAGATCACATTGTCGTGATGAGCAGTTGACAATAAGGTGACAGCCTTATTTTTCTTTGGCACGTATGACACTATTGTCATCTTACTGGAAAATTCAAACACTGATGACAACAATTCTCGTTTAGCATTTGGTAGCATTTCTCTAGGTATGCATCCTTTCGACTTTCTCAATGTTCCGACTAGGGTCAGAGAATTATCTAACAGATGTTGAGCTAGAGTAACATCGGTGAAGAAGTTGTCCGTTTTCACATTCCGTCCTGAGCCATACAAATGGGTGCACAAATCTTTTACAACTCTCACACCTTGTCCTTTTTCAGGAACATTGTTTATCTTCCCTGTGTAAACTTGGAAATACGTGCAATATCCTGTGGGTACATCGGCAATAATACAAATATTCAAGATAGCATGCGTAGAAGCAGAGATACACCTGATGATGGTATGGTCACGTAAAAAAGCATGTGACCTTGAATTTCAAGGTCATCCGTGAAGGTCACGCATTTGGCAGTAGCTGCAATAAATTCCCTGACCCATAAAACATTAAAAACGAAACAAAAATTATCAAATTCCATGCCCAGGAACAGGTATACCTTGGGGTCATTTGGACCCCCAAGCATAGAAGACGTAGTTTTTTTTCTCGCGTATGGCGAAGGTTAAGTGTGCACTAAATTATTACACAGCACAGTGTCTACTCGAGAGTAAGTGGAATTTAACCTCGAGCAAAGTCGTTCACACACAATTGCTCAGCATTCAATTGATGTATTCATTCATTCATTCATTCATTCCTAGAATTAATATAGCGCCTCTTCAAGAGACCTACTCAGAGGCGCTCCCAGCCCAGCCACGGCTAAAAAGTGTGATTTGAGATACTTATAAAAGGCAGGCGAATCTACCCGAGGCATCAATCGCAAGTCTAGTGGGAGGCCATTCCAGATGGAGGGACCCACCATCGAAAAGGCTTGACGCTGACTAATAGTATGTATGTATGAGCACTTGTTATAGCGCCCCTTCAAGATTTCTACTCAGAGGCGCTCCCGACTACAGCGCGGAAACTGAATCGGAGTTTCACGCCGAAGTGCATGAGCAATTGCAAGTGAAGGACTTGCCCAGGGTCCCTACGCAGCGGCTTGAGGTGGATTCGAACCCGCAACCCTCTATCTGCATGGCATCGAACATACCCCTACACCACCTTACATAGAGGAGCTTAATAACTGCTGCTGGTGGTGGTGGTGATGATGATGATGATGATGATGATGATGATGATGATGATGATGATGATGATGATGATGATGATGATGATGATGATGATGATGATGATGATGATGATGATGATGATAATAATATTAATAATAACATAGTCATGATCATGATCAAAATAATGATAAGCGGACAAACTTTAATGGCATCGTTTATTGCAATGAACACTGCGCCACAGGTGCACGAAGGATATGTCAGCTGTTCGAATGCTGGCGAGTTCATCAGTGCTGCGGCCAGGTGAGTCAAAAGCACTTCAGTGCATGTAAGAATCGGCCTTAAATAATAAATGTCAAGAATGGACGTTAGCATTGCAAAACAATGTCGGCTTTGATATTAGAATCATCCATCAGGTTTTCTAATGTTAAATATTACGATTCTGCCATTTTTGCATTCTTTCTTGTTCGTGTTTTCTGCAATAAATAATCGTCCCTTTGTTTCATCTAGGCATATTCTGACTGGATACTGGTCTGATCCCATATCTTGCTTGATTAAGCTTCGCTCACACTTTAAGAAGCAATTCAGAAGCCTTATTTTTTGGTTATCTCTATCTGCTACTAGTATGGATCTCTCGCTGTCTTCTACTAAGCAAATTGGAACATTCAACTTTGGCGATTTCCCTTGCCCTAACTTTTTTATAATGTTTCCTTGAACATCGACTATACACACACGATGCAATTCATCTCTTGCCTCTCCATGACAGACAACAAAGTGGCTGCTGGTGACTTTTATGGCATGCCAGGGGTGGTTGAAACCATCACCTGGCGACAGGCGAACGGTGTGGATATGAATTCCATCTCCAGTGTATTCATCTATTTGCTGTTGCTCAAAAAGACAAACTATGACATTGGACTCATAAACTGACAGTCGACCACTGTCTCCTCCGGTTGGCCATTTCGTAGGCCTAATTAGTTTCCATCTTGGTTCGAGTGTTATGATCTGACTCTCTGGTTTATTGTCTTCTCGGAGGATAACGTAGAGACAGTTGGCTTTTTTGCATGATGCCACATCCATTGGATTTGACATTCCTTCTATTACCCAATTGTGCACAAGCTTAAATGTTTCCGAGTCAAAAACTTCAATCGTTGAGCTGTTCTCGTGTAGCACAAACAATTCTTTGCCTAGGATAGTCATTCCGTTGATTGGTCTATGTTGTTCTTTGGCGGCGTCTGTTATGATTATTTGAGCCAAGGTCGGCTTCTCGGCATAATCGATGCTTCCTACAAAATAACAATTATAAGTTATGTAGTTTACACGGGATAAATGTAATTTAATCAATTGCAATGTGAACCTAAAGCGTATTCTGGTGCCCGAGGTAGGCAGCACATACAGTAGATCAACAAGGAAATCACGTTCGAAATAAAAAGTTTTGAATTCAGTTAAGACAACTACCAATCTTTAGGGGCCTACTGATAACTGAAATTATTGCTAAACGTGAAGCATTGCAGCCATAGAGATCCGGTGGAGTGGCGATCCTGGTGAGTGATGAGTTTCGGGCGACCGAGGTCGACATCGAGGGCGACACCAGAACTCTGGAGTTTCTCTGGGTTAAAGTCAACATGGCGGACCGGATAGTATACATCGGAGCTCTCTACCATCCTCCAAAACCCGTCTACGATGTCTCTACACTCCTGGACAGGCTGGAGCAGACAGTGGAGGTCCTTCTTCTCGCGGATCCTGGGGCGCTGATTGTTTTGGAGGGCGACTTCAATCAGCTGAGCGAGCACGATGTTGTCGAGCGAACGGGCCTATTCCCTCTGGGGTAAACAGACCAACTAGAGGAGAAAAGACCCTGGACAGGCTATTCGTCTCGGAGCCGAGTTACAAGACTATCAAAATTCTCGACTCTGCTATAAAGACTGACCATAAAGCCATCATTGCCCTCACAGAAGGACAACTGGTCAGCCGAAACAAACGCTCAACAACGGTAACATTCCGGAAAAGATCGCCTCAGCAGCATGCTGCCCTTCTACGGGACCTTTCTACCACAGACCTGTCCGCCATCTTGACCTGTCAGGACCCGCAACTAGCCTGGGACCAGTTCTATCAAGAGGCCCATGGACGACTTCAAAGTTTGTACCACCAAGCGCTCTATCACGATGACCTCGGCCGATCCGCACTTCCTCTCGCCGACCGCCAAGTACCTGTTGTGCAAAAAGAGCCGCTTGATGAGGGCGGGCCGAATAGAAGAGGCCTCGGCATGTGCACGCAGAGTCGGCAGCTGCATTGAGAGGGCCACAAGAAAGCATCTGCTTCACATCGACCCAAGAGGAGGACTGAGTGATCTGTGGCGCAGGGTTGGCGAGGTCACAGGAAAACGGAAGACGTTGGATCAGGACTGCGCACTGACAGCAGATGACCTTAATGCACACTATGCAGAGACCTCAACTGACATCCATTACGTGCCTCCTGTCCAACGAAGCACAGCACACGACAACCAGCCCTTTACAACAGATATGAGAATATTTAACCTGATGGATCATCTGAAGCATACATCGGAGGGGCGGATGGGTTGCCAGCCTGGTTTCTCCGACTCACCGCCCCTGTGTATTCCGCCGCCCTCGCCCACACCATCAACCTCTCGCTTTCTCAGTCCCACGTTCCAACACAATGGAAAACTGCCATCATCACCCCCGTGGCGAAAGTCGACTCACCGGTGGCCCCAGCAGATTTTCGGCCGATCTCCATTGTGCCGATACTCTCCCGGTTGGTGGTGCGGGAGCTCGTCCATACCAGTGTTATTTCAGTTATGGCTTTTCAGTTACAGTTACAGTTAAAGTTATCTAATTTGTTATTTTTCAGTTAAAGTTATAGTTAAAGTTAACTGCAATCAGATTTTTCAGTTTCAGTTATTTTTTTTTGATTTTTCAGTTACAGTTTCCGTTATTTCTCTTTATTTTTCAGTTATAGCATCAGTTATTTTTTTCACAAGTCACGACTAACGACATACTGACCTGTTACCAGAAATATTTACGCAGCAAATCAATCCGATTTTACGAATTGTCGGTTTACTTTAAAGAAAACATGATGTTCCAGATTAATCTCATTTTATATGAAACTGGGGCAAGTCAATTCACTCCAGTGGAAGACTAGAGTAGAAGTTCGATTTGTAATTGTAATCGAGCATTTATATAGCGCCATTCAAAAACAGAGGCGCTCCTGACCCAGGCCAGTGTCTTCACTGGTAAAGAGAGAGGTTTTCAGGCGCTGACGGAACTGGTCAAAAGAAATAGAGAAAAGGTCAGTCTTGAGGGAGTGAAGTAAGTGGTTCCAGCTATTTGGACCAACAATAGCGAAACTAATGGACTGGGCCGTAGAAGTACGCACCCGCGGGACAACCAAGTAACCACGGGCCGAGGACCGAATGGAGGAATGACTGGGCAGAGAAGATAATGGGGTACAATATGCCCTAAGATAGAGAGGAGCAGAGCAAGCAAGACAGCTTCGCATGAGAGAGCAGACCTTGAATTAGATGCTTTGGCTGATGGGGAGCCAGTGAATTGGGAGTCACGTTATTACTTTAGTAAGAAAACAAATCAGTAAAAATGAGGCAATCCATGAACTGCAATAATTCGTAGAGTGGTCCTGGCCAGCAACAGTGTGAACACAACAATAACTCTTGTCGTCTGCGGCCTTGTAAAAAAAATATTCCCACATGCCACTTTCTACTTTTCGACCACTACTTGGCTTAAGCATTGTTCTCGTAGTCGTCGATTGTTTTACGAATTTACGGCTTAGCGCCAACGACAACACAATGAAAAGGAACCGGAAATGAAATGAACATAGAAAACTGACCGTAGACTAGAGTAAGAATACCATTCAAAAAATAAGTAAGAAAAACACTCATGTTTTATTTTCAAGTTAACTTTTGTTATTTTTCAGTTATACAGTTTTTGTTTTGCAGTTACTATTACAGTTTCAGTTATTCAACATTTTTCAGTTTCAGTTACAGTTACAGTTAACTGACCAACATTTTTCAGTTATTTTGCTATTTCAGTTACAGTTACAGTTAATAGAAATAACACTGGTCCATACCTACGTGTACCCCTCCTTCGACTTGCCGCCAGCATCGCACCTCCTGCACGATCAATACGCCTTCCGACCGACGGGATCAACCACAGCAGCTCTCATCTCCATCCTCCACCACGTCACATCTCTCTTGACGACAAACACCTACGTCACTCTCATCTCGCTTGATTTCTCGAAGGCATTCGACACTGTGCGCCACTACACCTTAGCTCAAAAGCTATCCCAGCTCGATCTGCCATGCAACATCTTCAACTGGCTCGTCGCCTTCCTTCAAGATCGAAGGCATGCTACTCGATTCTTGGGGCTGCTGTCAGCTGAGGCTTCCATCAACGCCAGCGTAGTGCAGGGTTCCGGAGTGGGCCCTGCCTCCTATGTTGGCGGTGCCTCCGATCTCCAGCCAGTCCATGCTCAGAACAAGCTCGCAAAATACGCGGACGACACCTACCTGATCGTTGGCGCCTCGATGAGGGCGTCAGTAGGGGAGGAACTTGACAATGTCGCGAGGTGGGCTGCCCTAAACAATCTGCGGCTAAACTCCAGCAAGTCGCGAGAGATGTTGATCACCCGTCGGGTCGCCAAGGAGACGCTTCCGCCACCTCTGATCGGCATGGAGCGAGTTACCTCAATGGTAATTCTCGGAATCACCATCCGCAGCGATCTAAAAGCAACCAACCACGTTTGTGACATTCTCAGTGCGTGCTCAGGCTCGCTTCACGCGTTGAGGGTCTTGAGGACGCATGGCCTGTGCCAAACTGGTCTATACGAGGTAGCCAGGGCCACCACTGTGGCCCGTCTCCTCTATGCCGCCTCTGCCTGGTGGGGCTACGCCAGCGCTGAGGACCGTTCCAGACTTGAGCGTCTGGTGCAGAGGATGCAGAGGATGGGTTTCCTCCCACCGCGATCGCCGGGCGTGGAGGAGATGGTGGGTGCAGCTGAAGAGCGACTGCTCCAGGCAGTTATTAGAATGACTGCCATGTCTTGCGAGGGCTATTTCCACCAATCGTACAACGACGATACAACCTTCGCCCAAGACGTCATAACTTTGAACTGCCTGCTAAGGATGTGAAGAACTTTATCCCTCGTGTACTTTACAAACGCTTGCCCTAGGTCTCACCTGACTGCACACCTGTCTGATTTTTTGTTTGGTTTTTGATTTAACCCTAGGGCTACCAAGCTTTTTGTAACACGGACTACCAAGAAGGGGGGTGGTTACCACCCCCCTGAATTTCGTGTTTGGTTTTACATATCATAACTTGTAATATAGCAATGGATTCAGCATTCATTTCTGCACAGAATGGTATATTTAATTGTACATTATGTGAATGCACCTCGAAATTACATCACTTTTAACAACGGAACCCATTAATTAGCAATATTGTATATTATTGCGTACATTTTCTACTTTTTAGATAAACAAATATAAGATTATGTGTGTTTTGAAACTAATCCATGTATAAAAGATACACAAAATCATCCCTACACATGTTTATATAGTATAAATGTACATCCATACATATATATCCATACATATATATCGGTTTACGTTGTAATGCTGTATTCAGCGATTTTCACACAGATTACGCGTATTATTATTTATTTGATCACTTCCGGTATTCAAAAGACAAAGATGTAGGTATGCAAATGAAGCCCTACATTCCCTCTAAAGAATGGTATCTTTGTTTCTCTTCCAGGAAGACAAATGAATATGCTACAGACAAAAAACTAAGGGGGGAGTCCTTCCATTCAGCCATTTTTCACGCATATTACGCGTATTATAATTTATTTTGAGCACTTCCGGTTGTCACAGGTCAACTCAGTGACCATAGAAATGTAGCCCCACATTCCCTCTATAGAATGGTATAATTTGTGTCTCTTAATATTAAATGACGGATAAGATATAGTCGAAAGTCTAGGAAAGGGTGGTATCCACCCCCCTGGTGCCTCGGGTATATTGGCTATAACTTTTGAACGGTGTGAGATATCATCTCACATTTTACCTCAAAACGTGTGTAAATGAACCCCCTACAGCTACCTAAAAGGTCAAATTTTTATTCCATACGGAAAAAGTTTGAAATGAATAAAACCTAGGAGGGGTGGCAACCACCCCCCCCTTGGTAGCCCGAGGGTTAATTATTTAACATATTTCTATTGTAACTGGTTGCGGTCTGTCAACCTGTCAGAAAATAAAACGAATATATATATAGAAAGGTTGTACTGTTTTCGCATCGTTGCGGTCTTTGCGCTTTGTCCCAAAATATTCTAAACTTCTAGGACTACTACACATAGAAGCGTGTATTAAGCGAGCGATAATTATAATGGAATCCTACATATCACAATCGCTTGAAAATCAAGGTCACTTTAATTTTGTCCATGTGTAAAAAAAGCAATGTAGTACACGTGTAACCTGCCTTTTGGATAAAGACTTTGCTCAAGATCCTTTACTTTGTTCTGTAACTGTGCATTTTCGAATTGGAGAGAATAAATCTTTGCTTTATATGATTCGTCGTTTTGTTTGTGGTCGTTTATAGCTTTATCCCGTCGGTCTATGCGCTCCAGTGACACCTTTAATGCATTCTCCAGAGTTTTAATTTTTATATCTTGACCATTGTTGCACTCTTCTGAAAATAATAATGGCAACTGGAAAAGAAATAAAAGATTCAGATATGCACGTATCACGTATAGGCTATATAAAATGTAAACATGATGCTTTTGACCCTGTTTCATATTTACTTACTTACTTAAATTTTATTGAGTGTCTAATGCGCAAGACATCAACCAATGGCGCAGCGAAAGCCAAGTCGTGAATAAGGTAAATAGTAAAAGATCCGTCCACTAAAACAGAAACGAAACCTTTGCTCGTTAAGCAGTTTGTAAATGGTAAGTCTCAAGTTGAGAACGAAATAGGCTTACAAGGTTCTACGTAAGCGACTGAGCAGAAAGAAACAGATACAGGCTAGACGCCTCAGAATCTGCCGCATGATGCACTATAATAATTGCTTGTTTAAGTTGCGTCTGTGTCAACTTGATTTTTCTTCTAATAAACGAATATGACTGTGATTATGATGATGATGATGATGATGATGATGATGATGATGATGATGATGATGATGATGATGATGATGATGATGATGATTAAAGATCCAAAATCTCCACTCATCCACCGAAAAGTCACGTGTACCAAGAAAATTTCGACTTCCAGGTATGACCTGGAGAAAGATTATCAGATGACCTCCTGAATAATGATAAACTTTGGTTGATTTTAAGCGATACCCATAAACTATTTTATTATAAAATAATGCTGGTGCTATTAGGAAAAATTGAATAGAAGAAACCTTGCGCTGGTGGGTTAAGCTCTCTCGTTTCCTCTTCAATTCCTTGTCCTTCATTTTCTACGATTTTAAAACAATTAAAAAGAAATTGAGATGAAGCGGTCATTATTTGAAGACACAAGTGCTCTAATTATTCTGACTAATTAAAATTACATTCAGTTAATTACAATCACATTCAGAGCAGGTTCTTTAATGTATCTCTTGAAGAAACTTTCGAATCATGAAAATTATTCTATTTGTCTTAACTGTTCATTAATATTTAACTATAAGAACAGTAGAATTGACGTTGATGGTTAGATGCCTAAAATGTAAGACAAATCAGGCTACCAATTCGTGGAATCGGTATAAGAAATCAACACAAATAAAGGCTAAAAGCAATGCATCTGCAGAAAGATTCTTCAAACTATAAGACTAGCTATTCAGGAGTTCCTATAGAGGCGCGTAAATATTATTTTTTACCTTTCAGCAAAACATAACTAAGTGAAAAGTGTTGGCTACTTGCTATATCTATAATTTTATTTGCATTTATTACGTATTTTCTTGGTTGATTCTAAATGTGTTTTGGCAACAAACAATCGTCCCTTTGTTTCATCTAGGCTGACTGGATTACTGTTACAGTACAGTCCCGTCTCATCTTTTACCAGGTTTCCCTATCGCTCTAAAGACAATTTAGAAGCCTTATTTTTTTCTCATCTCTGTCTACAGTAGCCTACTACCAGAATGGACCTCTCACGATTTTCTACCAAACAAATTGGAACGCGCAGCTTTCCCGAGCAACGTGGGTCTTTCCTTTTCCATTCTCTGAAATCTGTTATAATGTTTCCTTGAGCATCTACTATGCAGTTAAACCTTTGTGTCTCCGTGACAGACGACAAAGTGGCTGCTGCATGGTCACTTTTATGGCATGCCAAGGGTGTTTGAAACCAACAGCTGGTGACAGACGAACGGTGTGGATTAGACTTTCATCTCTTGTATACTCAAAAAGACAAACTATGACATTGGACTCATGAATTGACAGCCAATTCAATTCAATTCACAAGCTTTATTGATCACCAACCAAAATAGAAGTTCATGTACATTTGTTGCAGTAGTTCATGGTGTCAAAGGGTAAACCCAAAAGGAACAATATCGTTCCGCTGGCAGGGCCGCCCCTTTCTCATTACTATTTTTATGTATAGTAACACAGACCAGCAAAGCATGAATCAAAACCAATAGAAAATGTGCAAGGGTGCAGAAATGAACAAGATGGTGCTTGTGCAGTAGTGCATGCAGACCAGTGAATTATAGGCTAAATATCAACCATTCATCATATTTTATACACACAGTGATTCCATCAAGTGCCGTCTTAATTGTGTTTTGAAATGGTGTACAGTAGGCAGCGAAGTTAGCTCAGTAGGCAAGGAGTTCCACAGAGTAGGCCCACGAACCAAAACAGAAAACTGTCTTATATTTGTGCGAGCATAGCATGTTCAATATTTACTGCAAGATCTGGTATAATGGTCATGTATTTCCAGGTTCAGATAAAAATACCTATGAAAGTTTGCAGGTAGCAGTTTCCTTTGAAATCTAAACATAAATATACAAATCTGAAGTTTATTAATCAAATCAAATGGCAGTATCCTGAGACTGACAAACAAGGGCTGAGTATTTTCCCCATGGGGCGTTTACAGATAGTGCGAATAGCGCGCTTTTGTAGAATGACGAGTAGAGCTAAGTGGGATTGATAATTTGAGGCCCAGGTGATATTACAGTATGATAGGTATGGAAAGATTTTAAGGAGTAATACAAGGCAACTAGTACATTTCGCGGTAAGATATAACTAATACGAGATATAATGCCAATATTTTTTGACAGTTTTTTGCTTATGATATCGATATGCTCCTTCCAAGTCAGATGTTCATCAACATAAACTCCTAAGAACTTTGCACAAGACACTTGTGTAATAGTTATGTTATCAATACTAATGTTCAGGTTACAATGGGAGATTGATTTACGACAAGATCGAAATAATATATAGTTCGTTTTAACCAAGTTCAGGGAAAGTTTGTTAGCTCCAAACCAAGTTGATACAAGTTGTAGTTCAATATTTACCCGGTTAACTAACATATCAATCGATTTATCAGACATAAATACATTAGTATCATCAGCAAATAGTATAAATTGAAGCAACGATGAAGTGCAGGCAATATCATTAATGTACACCAAAAACAACAACGGGCCCAATATGAAACCTTGTGGGACACCACATTGCACATCTGTTTGTTGTGAGAGGTTGCCAGAGTAGGATACATATTGCTTCCTGTTTCTAAGGTAATCAGAAAACCAATTAAGGCTAACTCCACGTATTCCATAATGTTCCATCTTTTTTGTGAGTATTTGGTGATTTACTGTGTCAAATGCTTTTTAATAGGTCGAAAAATACCAATGGAGTAAAGGTTGTTGTCCATAGCTTCAGTTATTTTTGTGTGTAATTCTAGAAGAGCCATGAAAGTGGAGTGCCCAGAGCGAAAACCATGATACTGGTTCGTCGATAAAGTGTTCCTTGCTGGAAAATATGTCGTAAGCCTTTGATACATGACTTTTTCGAAGACCTTAGAGAAGTAAGGTAGTATCGAAATGGGCCTGTAATTATTTAATTTATTCCTTTCGCCAGATTTAAAACTGGGAATCACTTTCACAACCTTTAAATCTTTAGGAACAATGCCATTTACAATAGAACAGTTTATAATATGTGCAAGAGGTACCGATGCAGCATCCAGTGTGAGTCTGGCTAATTGCGGGCTAATGTCATCTAAGCCACAGCTATGTGTAGAGTGAAGCTCTTTAGCAATGGACATATCTCTTCAGGTGAAGTTAATGCAATACCAATGGACGAAGATGGTGAGTCTCTTAAGAAATGTTTGAAACTTGTCTCGCATTCACCAATATTAGCTGCCAATGTCGGTCCAATTTATGTAAAGAACTTATTAAATTTATTAGCGATGACTGCCTTGTCAGTGACTTCTATGTTATCTATTAGAAAAGAGTCAACAGTCAGAGAAATATCGTTTTTACTTAGCAGTGTTTTAATAATAGTCCAGGTCTTTTTCAAGTCATTTTCACAGTTCATAATTCGGTCAGTGTAGTACGTCCTCTCAGCGGCCCTCCTTATCTGGACCACGTAACCGACCACTATCTCCTGCGGTTGACCATTGCTTAATTAGTTTCCCTCTTGGTTCGAGTTTCATGATTTCACTCTCTAAGTCATTCTCTTCCCGGAATATGGTATAGAGGCAGTTGGCTATTGTACAAGATGCTATGTCCATTTGATTTAGCATTCCTTTATCGCCCAATTACGTTCAAACTTAAAAGTTTCATTGTCATAAACTTCAATCGCTGATCTGTTCTCGTGTAGCACAAACAATGCCTTGCCTAAGATCGTCATTCCGTTGATTGGTTTACGTGGTTCCTTTGATGCAGCATCTGTCATGATTATCTGAGCCAAGGTCGGCTTCTCAGCATAATCGATGTTTTCTGCAACATTATTATTTACATATTTTGTAATTAATCTTATTTTGCAAAAACGATAGCAAAATAATTGTTAATAACATTGCAACGTAATCGTCTTAATTTACCAAATATTTCAACAGACCTTGCGATGATTGGTTTGTATTGACCATTTCTGTCTTGGCGTCTTCTTTTTTGTTTACTATAATAGATAATATCAAAAAGTATTGCTATGAAATCTGGATAATTGATGTAACAAGAAAACAGGTAGATTTGAGCACGTTAACGTTGAATACATACAAATATAACCGGGATATTAAAAACAGATACATAACAGTGTTAATCTGTTAATTTGTTAAATTTGGTTAATTTATTTTTGAAATAATGTCCGAGTCATGTAATATCAAGATGTTACCTCTAACAAGTGGTCGACATAAGGCTAATTTTAGTTTTCACTAATTCATATATTTTATGGAACTGTTTTCTCGTGATATCTGCATTTTATCAACATTAATTACATATTCGGCATATGCTTTAGTTACATCACTTTCACAATTGAGCTTATTTGAGCGATCATTAAATAAGAATGGAGAAACAGTTTGAGACAAATACGAGCAACCGAACTCAACATTTTTGCCATTTAGGTTAATTCACAATTTCTACGAATTCAAAGACCTTGCCATGAGACGATGGATCATAAATTAGCTGCTTTCTTTTCAAATCCTCCCATTTTTAGTCCTATAACAAAATACACCAGTGTATTTTTGGTCATACAAGGACACTAATGATTCTAGGATGGCCTGTGTATGTCAAGAAATTGACGCATTGAATTCTCTGGATGCAGAACACTCGTTTGCGTTTTAAGTGCCTCGATCGATAAACAGTATCAATTAACATTATCGATATGCGTTTACGTATAGTTCATACCAATTTATAACTTAAGGTAACATTTATACTTAACCCTCGGGCTACCAAGGGGTGGTGGTATCCAACCACCCTAGGTTTTTTTCATCTCAAACTTTTTCCGTATGGAATAAAAATTTGACCTTTAGGTAGCTGTAGGGGGTTCATTTACACACGTTTTGAGGTAAAATGTGAGATGACATCTCACACCGTTCAAAAGTTATACCCAATATACCCGAGGTACCAGGGGGGTGGATACCACCCCCACCCTAGATTTTCGACTATATCTTATCCGTCATTTAATATTAAGAGACACAAATTATACCATTCTATAGAGGGAATGTGGGGCTACATTTCTGTTGTCACTGAGTTGACCTGAGAAGTGCTCAAAATAAATTAAAATGTATGAAAATAGGTTACACTTTCACACATTTTTCATGTTTTTTTTATTATAACGTATTCATAATTTATTTTTGAAGAGAAATAAATTATGCCGTTGCATAGAGCAGGGGTTCTTAAACTTTTTAGAAGCAGGGACCGGCTGTGCATTTATGATGTTGTTGGCGGACCACCAGTTAGAAATGCAAAATTTTATCTGACAATCGAATCCAAGATAAAGGGAAATTAGAGGAATGAGTCCATATTTTATCTTAATATTTTATTGAAATTATTCTAAGAGCGAAATAATGCGAAATAGTGACTAAATCAATAAACTGCTTTTACAAATATATGTAATTACACATGTTCTTGTTATTCATTGTTAAATATAACAATAAATATCAGAATGTATTTATTATAGTTAAAGGAAGCGTTCAAGTTTTTATAAATAATAACTAGTAATTTTATTACACGAGAAGGCTTACTCCTATCTAAAAGTAGCAAGCCTAATTACTGAAAGTTTAATTAAATTAAACTTGACTAAACTTACAGCAAATGGAGTCAAGCAAGTCATGGCTAAATTACAGAGTTCTCCATATTCCTAAAGAAACATTGATCCAGAATGCAGCCAACGATCCAGTCTTTTCAAATATAGCATTTAAACCTTTATCATTTGCAAGTTCTTTGAGTTTATCATCAAGAACTGTAGTAAGCTGATTACCTGCTGAATGACGAAACAGTAATTAGTGGGAAACGTGAGCTTGTTTATTCCTGACAAGCAAATCTATTCGCGGTTTAATGTCAGTCAATGCAATCCTCAATGAACTACAGACATTCAATCGATTCCTGTTTTTTGTTTTTATTATTGTCATGGAGGAGAATCCACTTTCACACTTATATGTTGATGCAAATGGAGTCAAGCAAGTCATGGCTAAATTACAGAGATCCTTCCCGTACATTATCATCGTTTTCTTGTGTGCTGTCACTGTCCGTGTCTGAGTTGCGGCGCTTTGCTGTTGTTTCATTACTTTTAAAGAAACTGTCCAAAGAGACTTGATGTGCTTTGCTCATTGTTTCTCTTATTTTTTAAATTTAAAACTAAGATTTCTAGAACTTTATTTCGTGTTTAAATTTGTCTTATTGCAAATAAACAAAAATATTCATACGCTAGCGTTTTCTTAATTATCGCTCAATTCCATCAACAAAGAACAAATATCTGGCGTACGAATGGTTGTGTTCAGTTGGTGACAGTTTCAATCGCTAGGTGATCGAAGTCCATATGCCTAGCGATCACGGTGTGGCGATAATGGGAACTTTAGATCTAGAATCTAGATTGATTTATTGCAAATAACGTTAAATAATAATTTCATTCTATAAATTTTTTAACTTAAAAAATATATCTATAATTATCTGTATTTTCCAGGAATAAGTTGATCAAATTTTTTATTTTTAGGGATTGTTTCGCGGACCGGCGACTTGAGCTCCGCGGACCGGCGCCGGTCCGCGGACCACCACTTTAAGAACCACTGGCATAGAGGACATGTAGTGCTATTTTTTCATATTGATTAATTTGTTTTTTGATGACCGCAAGTGTTCAAACTAAATAATAATACTCGTAATCTGTGTGAAAATGGCTGAATACAGTTTCACAATGTAAAACCGATATATATGTATGAATATAATATATGTATGGATGCATATTTATACGTATGTAAACATGTGTAAGTATGTATTTGTGTATCTTGGATGCATAGATCAGTTTCAAAACACACATAATCTTATATTTGTTTATCCAAAAGTACAAAATGTACGCAATAATATAAAATATCGCTAATTATCGGTTCCTTTGTTAAAAATGATGTAATTTCGAGCTGCATTCACATAATGTACAACTAAATATACCATTTTGTACAGAATTGAATGCTGAATCCATTGGTGTATTACAAGAAATGAAATGTGAAACTAAACCCGAAATTCCCCCTTGGTAGTCAACGTCACAAAAAAGCTTGGTAGCCCTAGGGTTAACAAAGTTTAGCCTAGCGATTAGACTTTTGCGCCTCACGAGGATTCTGCAACTTCTCTACAAGCAACTTGGCTATCAGAAGAGGAAGCAAGATATTCGCAGTCTCTGAATTGGTTTCTTTAGAATATGTCGCTCGTGCGTCTGGAAACGAAGACCTCCGGAGACCGCTGTGGGCTTCAATGAACAAGTCCCGATATATTGGGGAAAGACCAAGGAATCGTCTTAGGATATTCATTCTATCACGACTAGTCAGTTAGATGGACAAAGAATTCAACAAAGAAGAGCTTGTTAATGAACGGGAAAAGTACAGATAAGCTTATATGCGGACGGGCACAGATATCTGAACGATTAATAAGTGGTTACAACTCTGTAAATCGCCATAAATTAGACGCTAATAAACCTTATGATGCTATAACGGTATCGTTTGCGAATCTAGATCTTCGGAGGCGCAGTCGTTTTCGGGATCGTCTAATTCCAAATTTCTAAGCTAAGTGCAGGGCACCCGTATTTTCACAAGCATCGTATCAGACCGGTTATCCAGAGAGCGATGTCCATGCAGTGGAGACCCGGGTCCGGTTGCCAGACAGATCAGAGAGAGGAGAACAGGCAGGTTTCGTTGAGGACTATTAAGCTTGTAAGCAGGGACTCGGCTGGATTAGGTGGGAATTCTTTAAAATGTGAGACTTCTGTCTGGAGTAGAAAGCGTGTGGGGTGTAAAGTAGAAAAGTAGAAAATCCTGAGGCAGATGACGTTAGGTCAGTGGCGGTTCTGGTGAGGGAACTGAAAATATGAGAAGTTCAGAGAAAAGTTCGTTCCAGAGTCGAAGTGCAATGTGGGCTATGGATCCGATTCATTCAGATGGAGAACTTGAGGTGAGTAGTGACTGCAGGACAGCAGAAAGTGAGATATGAGGATGACCGAATTAAAACGGGGTTATTGGAGTTCGCGAAGGTACTTTAGCTGGAAGTATTGTAGTGAGTTGTAGGTAGTGGATGCTCTCAGAGATTTTCAGTCAGTGGAGTGATTTAAGAACGGGAGTGACACTGTGATGCTTCGGTGTCCTGGTGACGGCTCAGATGAGATAATTTTTGATGAGTTGCAGACGCTTAACTTCGGTGAATTCCAAATTGAGAAAAATAAAATTACAGTAATGAAGTTTGGAGTGAACAATGGAGATACCGAAGGTGCATGGAGTTTCTAAAATCTCGTGTACGAGAAACATCATGACGATGAATAGACCTTAGTATCAACTGCAACAATTTATTCGTCTTAATGCAACATTGTCATCATCAGGGTACCAAGGCACAATCCTCACACATTTATTGCAGATATTACAGTAAGTCTTCGTGTACAGTCTTCGCAAAACGTCCACATTTGACTGGGGACTGTAAATCAGCAACTTTATATAAAGTTTTATATTTATCTTTCTTTATGATTTACCTTTCTGCTTTAGTTTCTTTGGTCTATAGACGCGTAGATACCACAGCAAACAGATGGTTCCAGCGATGAGAGCTGATAGAATTATCACGAAAATACAGATGACTGCAGTTGAATATGGCTTGATATACGGCTTGCAGATTTCAGAAGCTACACACGTTGGATTGGACTCGACTGCGTGCAAAGCATTTAAAAAATGTCACTGCAAACCGAGTTCCCTCAAAAAAGCAAGAGTTAACTGAGTTTGCGTTGAAATACTTATATGTCATGAAATTCATGTATCTATACTCACAAGAAAGAGCAATCGCTCATATCTCACAACCCTCTCTTGAAAGTATTCATCAATGGCATCATTCCAACGCTGAATAAATAAACTACTATTTTCTTATTTAAATGAACTTAGAAATGAATGGGGGTGAAATGGGGTGGTAAGCGTCTCTAAAAGCATCTGCCACCCAAATGTCCACCACGCCACCTTCACGTGGTACCCCTGTTGGAAACAAAGTGCGTGGTGGACGACCGAGCCCTCGCCGGTATATGCGAGCCCAGAGACAAGGAGTCGGAAGGACGGACGATGAAGGACATCGACGCTCGGAGATGGTGTCTCGCTAAAAACACCGAGAGAAAGGCAACGGGAAACCACCTCTCTAATTTCCCAAGAAACGCTTGCAGTGACGAGGTGCTACAGGTTGTTGATGGGGAGCGATCGCTGGTGGCAGCAGTGGGGGAGGGACGGAGGATCTGGGTGGGGCACGTGTTGGGGGACTCCCTTCTGGGGGGTCATGGAGGGGGAGAGTGGAGGGAGGGAGGGGGGCCGGGGAGAGTGATGCTGGGGTGGATGGCCGACGGATGCAGCGAGTTGGGGAGGGGCACAGCACGGAGGGGAGTGGCGTCATTGGAGGCTGGAACCTGCCGAAGGGCAGAGAACTTAAAGAAGAACTTAAAGAAGAAGAAATGAATTATATAGGAAAGCTCTGACTTTGGATGATCCGAGTGTAAGAATACGATATCTTAAAGTTAAGTTGCCAAATCATGGTGACACGCATCATACCATTTGGCGGAGTAGGCAAAGCATACAATAGCAATTTTAGTTTGTAATTTCCATGAATAATACATGTACTTTATCACCCATATCAATATTATCTTTCAACCTATATTAATATTAATCTGTAACCTGCATGAATAACCTGCATGAATATTAATTTCTAACCTATATTAAAATTAATTTCTGACCTCTAACAGTCAGGTTTGCCATTCCTTCATCACCGTCAACCTCGCAGAGAAATCTTCCAGCATCTGACGACACAACAGTAGGTATCACCAGATTGTATGCGCCTGTCGCTTGATTCCTTTCGACGATGTATCTTCCGTTTCTATAGCATGGATACCAATATTCGATGGAATTATCGCAGCGGTAGATGGCCTCTCTCTGTGCTTCATCGACGTCGTAATGGTACCACTGGATGCGCTTCGAAGGCTCCGATGTTGAACAGTTGAAGTATGTTGACTTTCCAATAACAGTCACAGAATCTTGAGGCTTTAGACTGAGGAGGCCACTTCCTATATGTATAAGAATAGTTTTCAGAGAGGTATAAAATGCAGGTGAAGAGTTCCTAGGTAGGAGACGGAGCTCTAGAGGAAGCCCATTCCAGATATTAATACATAGTATACATACATACATACATACATACATACATACATACATACATACATACATACATACATACATACATACATACATACATACATACATACATACATACATACAATGTCATACATACATACATACATACATACATACATACATACATACATACATACATACATACATACATACATACATACATACATACATACATACATACATACATACATACATGCATGCATTCATCAACATGCTTAAGCCCTTATACGAATTGAATCCCATACCTTCTGATTGAGAGTCTAGCATTCTAAACACCATGTTGTCACACAACTCTGATAAAACTAATAATAAATCAATCTTAAATCGAGATCAGCGGTTGATAAATTTAATGTGTAAATTCTAATCTATACATAGACAAGCAAATAAAGTCATTAATTGAAGACTAGTTTTGCCCTGTGGACTGTGCAGCCTAATAATATTATTCCGAAACAGCCGGAACGTTCTCTAGCAACCAAACACTTGACTAACGTTGAGCAAAGGTAGCTGTATCAACAGTGTCTTGCAACTGAAGAACTTCACTAGTAGAGGGGTTCAAAAGGCGCTAACTGTATAATATTATGATATTGCAGGTATGCATGTATGTATGTATGCACTGTGTGTATTTACGCATACTTACATACATACATACATACATACATACATACATACATACATACATACATACATACATACATACATACATACATACATACATACATACATACATACATACATACATACATAAATACATACATACATACATGTATGGAGGGATGGAAGGTTGCATGTTTGTATCGAGACACCATTGAGAACCTCACACAAGAGATTTCTACGCCAACCCAAATGATGTTAAAGTCACTAGGAACCTTAGGCGACATATAACTAGAATCGTCACCACTGACGAGCTCCCGCAGACACGCAGAGCCCACCGATGGAATCCCATCCAGAGTTGATAGCAAACTCCATGTTCAATGTTCCTGAACTACGTAGTGCTGAAGAAAAGGAGTAATAAGTGCTCTCATGACATCTTTCATTATTACACGCGGTAACATTGTATTTCAAATGCATCATTACACCCAAAGAGACCAGTGGCTGTCTTAACAACACTGAATGCCTACTTGAAATTTGGTTCAGTCTGATTAGACGTCACGAACAGCGCATTGTAAATGATTGCACATGTATTATAAAGACCTGATATATATATATATATATATAATGATTATATTAAACTATATTATCTAATGATAAAGCATCGGTCGATGGCTCTCAGCGATTGTGCGTGAAGGGTCGATATGATCAATGTGTCTAGGCAGTAACCGTATCGAAGGAGACTTGAAGCCGTATACCCTCCACATTAAAAGGACAGCGCTCAAACTTATTTAAATACCGTGTCACATAAAGTGAATTAGTGAAAGCCACTTGTATTGACCGTTAGAATGCTTACAGTAAATCAGTCTCTGCAAAGCAGATCGGTTTAGATACTTATCATACATTTTCACCACGACAGCAAATGTGGCTATCAATTAGGCCTAACTGGAAATTTCTGTAGACCATCTTAATTTCTGTAGGCCACCGAATTCGGTTAAACCTTTTAATCCGATTGATAACAAAATATAGTAACGTGTAGCCTAGTGTGATTACTTTGCTGCATTCGATAAAAACGAAATGCAATGATGAATCAAATAAACATAATTAAAGTAATTGAAGTAAATCAGCATAGGATTACCTGTCTTTAAGCAGACAAATAGAATTGCTACTGTGAGTGTATTTCTCATTTTGGTCAGGCTGGTGTTCTCTTCTGGCGTATTCTTCTCTCGTTATCTGCATACAAGTAAACGAATTACAGTTGTTAACTTTATTTTAAGCCAACCTTAAAAACAAAACAAACATTAAATCACACATGCATTTGATATGTATACGTTGAAATGTGTTTTTGTATCATTTTGTAATATATTATAGCCTACCTGTCTCTTTTATTGGATATCAGACTATACTGGTTGCCGGTTCTGTTTAAAGGTTTAACATTACAAGAAAGTATACCAATATACTTTCTTGTGACGTTAAACCTTTAAAACTGATATTTTGGAGAAATCTTGGTTTCGCAGTCATGTCTTCAGCTGCAGAGAATCGCTAGAAAAAGTAGTCAAGCTTCGAGACCTATTATTATAACCTGACCGTGTAATGCTGGTTGTTCTTCAGCAATCTTCTTTCTATCGTCAGTCTTTTTTAACGGTGATGCTGCATCAATTTCTTATTTCTCACCTCTTCGTTTTTGGGTTCTAAACTATGCTTAGGTCTTGGTTTTGGGGAAGCCGAGGTAACTCAGTTGAAATAGACAGTGATTCGACAACGGTTGTAGCAACAGCTCATGCAAATGATGTTGACGGTTCAATGTCATTGACGTCAACAGCAATGGCTGCAGACTGAGACCATCCAACAGAAGTAGCCGGTGCAGCGACAAATGTTGTTACAGCAGTTGATTTTTCCTTTTTTAAATGCTATCCCTTGAAATTGCAACTCATTTTGCAAATACGGTGAAATACCTATACGTTATTTTGATAGAATGTTCTGCTGTTCTGTTTTTTGTTAAAGTAATTATACTGTCATATTATTCTACAAAAGTAATCATTCATTTAGAACCTGTGTGGTAGGTTTTTCTATCAATACTAGGGTAAAAAAGACCGCTGTTCACGCCACCCCTGCCCCTCTTGTGGGCAAGACTCTCATTTAGTGACATTCATAAAAGTTTTACTACCCAATATTCAGATGTATCTTGCTAGAAATTTTGCATACTCTGCAGAGCCACTTGGCTGCTATATTACAGTGTTGTTTTATAGCGCCTCATGAAAGCAATCAGGAAGAAAGAAGACTGCTGTTTCAATATTGTCAGCTGCTCGTAAATATTTCAATAAAATGCTTAAGAGGCCACTGCAGCCCCACTCTCCTCTAAGTGAATGTTGCATGAACAGTATGTGGTGTACTCAAGAGGCGTTCAACCACTTCAGTGTTTCTTGTAGTTTTTATTTTTAAATGGACGTGGTTAACCGTTTAATGCTCACAGTAATAACTCAGCCTGTGTGCCGAAAAGGCAGAACTAGATTTGCAGAAGCCGTGAAAACGGCCAAGCCTGCATATAAAATTTGAGTCAAATTTCAGTGAGCTACTGTTGAAAACAGAGTCGAGAAGTTAATATGTAGGCCTATATGCGAATGTAGGCCTACAAATGTCTACCTAAGCAGTGACAGTCAATGTCAGCCAAAGGGTCCAGGTCACAGAGATTAAAGTCCAAGTAGGATAATTATATTAATGACATCAAAGTTAGAAATTAGGCCTACTGACGAACACGCAAACCATAATGGCGGTTACTCAAAACTATCTGACAAATAATTATATCTTGAGAGAATCTCTAACTGACCACCACTACAACGGGCGCGGCAAAACGATGACGGGGTCGTCTAATTTAGCTACAACGGAAAAACTTACCAACAGCTTAGGCCCACCTCCTGGCATTTTAGTCACTCATGAAAATATTAATGTTGTTTTTAGTCGTAAATATTAAAGCATACGCAGGACTTTCGAGGGACAATTCAGCTGTAATTTCTTATATTGTATCGTAGGCCTGTCGTATCTGAGTATTTATAAAGCGCCTTTCACAGCGCGCATACTTGCTATTCAGAGGCGCTCATAACACATAATTATTGTGCGCCATTAGTTAACAATAACCTACACGTAGCCTACATGACACGTTAACGCCTACTTTGGAGATCTACTTTGCGGGTTATTCTTCAAATTGTCTTTCCTAAAGTTCATAAACTATTAATTCACAACCTTCGAACACCTTGCTAACAGCAATATGGCACTCTATCAATGTGAAAACCAAAAGTCAGATGGATAAGCAGGTTGAAACAGACACGAGCCTTAATCCTATGATCAACATCAAATGAAAGGCCTTTATTTTTCTTTATCCGCTTAATCTTTTTATGCCTCATATCAAAACATAGTTCGGTTCTCGGGCGGTCTCAGTTGCTAGTCAGAAGTTTTCAAATTAACGGACCGGTTTTGTTCGTTCTGGAAGTTCTTTATTGTCACCCAGAAGTATACTTAAGACTCAGATGGCTCAACTCGCTTATTCACCTGGGTGTTTTACTAATTAGACTTCGATCAAGCTTTTCCATCGAGTCAGATGCCAGCAGATTAGATTAGAATTTTTACTATGATATTTTGCATTTAAAATACAGTGGCGTTATACTATACTGTGTAGGCTATGTATGTTATAACTGGTAAATCCATAGGTTATAGGTTCCAGACGTAATAGTTTCAAAGGTTGACCTAACCAGCAATTAACAGCACATGCTATAAAATTCAAAGTTTTAAAGCTATGACTTATTCTGGAACTCTAAGTTAATATCGTTTATTGCCGTACAATTGGTCACGACTGCTGTAATTAACTCTGCGCACATTATGAAGCATCACATGATATTTCTGTTTAAATCTGAGAATTACTTAATGCATACAATATAATGAGCGCATTGTCTCATACTATCATTCACGAAGCTGATCACTTATACAGTCTTAAAGGCTTCACTCAATTTCATAAGAACGCGTTCTTGCCAAATGAAATGCAATAGATTTAAATGTCCTACGAATTAATATCTTGAAATGATCTAATTGTAACCACTAACCATGTATACATACCTTTATTAGTATAATCTCGAAGTTACACCAATGTGTTCTTAGCACTAGGCAATATCTATTCTGACCAAGAATCAGTCAGCTCAGATTTGGTCAGACTGATTATATGTTATATTAAACTCTGTGTCTCAGCTGACAGGTACACACGACGTGTACGATCAATGTTCAAGTTCAACAGAGCTTTGTCGACTGAACAGGCAACGACTTACATGTCTGTGTTCTAGTGGTTTTTTAAAAATATATGGGTTTTCCAAGTTACTGTGTTCACAGCTCGCTTTCATTATCGATAGCTTAGGCTAAGTGCAATTCCTTGGAAATGGCCGTTTTAGTTTGGCCCATTATTATAGAGTTGAAGAGATTATAAATATTATGTAGTGCAAGGGAGGTAGTTAATGTGTGCATGTGCTGAAAGGGAAAACAGTTGAATTTTGCGAAGATCTTAGCAAAGACTAAGTCGTTTTGAGACCTTCCATTGTGTGCAATTAGCTAAGCCTTAATTGATAGGAAAATATATGAATGTAGCATACAAGAAACGCTGTTGTCCCTCCCACATATAGGAAACACGTGATCAATATTGAAATTTCCAGACTATAAAACCAAGTTAAGTATTGAAGAGGCGATCAACCAAGTTAGTGTTTCTTGTGGATTATATTAAACTGGACGTGGTTAAACGTTTAATGATCGCAGTTACAATTATAAAGCCCGTGTGCCGAAAGCGCAGTTATAAGTTTACCTAAACTTTTCACTGCCAAGCTTTTTTGCATGTAAAATTTGACTAAAGGTATTGTGAGTGATTGATGAAGACAGGGGCCAAGAGACATCTACGCTTTATCAGGCAATTAATATAGCGCCTAGCAATAGCAAGAGTAAAATAATTTCGCTATACTGCAAACATTGTGAATAAAAAAACACTTCATTTTACAAAAACTTATAGTAGTCAGTAAGTTTAAATGTAATTAAATAATAGCTATGCATATTATTGCAAAAGGAAACGAGATAGATCCTGCATCGTTTGTACAAGATATCTTAATTGAAGGTGGGGATAAAAAGGGAATGACTGGGGGAAGAAAATTGCTTAGGAATTATTAGAATGAACGACAGTGTAGGCCTATACCTTCAAGTCGACGATCTCAGACAGCTAAGCAGTCAATCTCATAATAACGGGATAGACGTTTAAAAGATCTAAATAAACCGAGGATAATTAAATTATTGAGGTCAAAGCTGGAAGTTACCGACGATAGCGCAAGCCAATTACCGGTCCTTACTCAAAGTTATCTGGCAAATATGTCTTGAGAGATGCTCAAACTGACCACCATTACACAGGGTGCGCCATGACGATAACATGGTTGTCTAATTTAGCTGCAACAAGCAACGCAACTCGTGGTGTTTTTTTTACTTGACGGGTTGAGAGTATTTATTGAAACTTTGACCATAGATATCGGTGTTCGTTTGTCGATCTGCGATTGCTTAAGTGGTCAAAATGAGAGAGGTCTTTAGTTTGCACATTTTAATAGGCGTAAGTGAAATTAAGGTCGATGCCAGCTACTCTGGTAACCCTAAGATTCTATTTCACATTGGATAATGGATATTAATACTCTAGTTAAATGAAAATAAAAACTTTAAAAGACTCATAATGCTGTCGATTTTAGAAGTTTCAGAAAAGGTAGCCGGGACCGCATATTGCAAGCATTTTGATCTCACCAGCATTAATTAATAATTATTAAATTCACATCCATCAGCTGGATTTTTTTAAATTTAGGAGTAGTTTCATTCAAAGTGACTTGCCTCAGCACCGTTTAGTCACCGCAGCATCAGTGTAGTGATCGTTACTACGATATACAGTACAAAAAATAAGACATGTTCTCGAATGACTAAGCAGGTTCAGAATTAAAAGTAGAGTTAGTGTCTTTCTTTTGACGGATGGCGAGAAAACAAACCCAGTGAAAACAAAAGCTGGCGCTGGTTTCATTCTCATGGGTCAAGAAGACCCAGAGTTGCTCGATCATGATGGGCGAGAACGGATCTATTGAGATGAAGCTCAGCATACAAGACTAGTGCAGAAGGAGTGTAGAGCAAGTGTAAGAAGACGGTTGAATGATGAGTTGACCGGCGAATACTGACTAGGACTATGGGATGACGATTGCGACAGCGCTACCTCGAACATTGTGCGCTTAAGCTTAGTTAGAAACATTCTAATTAAGATTTGAAATTAACAGGAATATTAAATTAGAAGTTGACTCAACCTCGATTTTGAGGATTTTCAGTGTATGTTGTTTGAGATGGATGTGGACAATCATTTAGTGCGCAGGGGCTGAATCAATGTAGTTGCTTGGCTGGTTACCGGTACCTTTAGTGTGTTAAAACTTTAAACATTATAAAGACACAAATGTGACCATATCTGGGACAAGGGACCTAAAGTGTGGTTCTAGTTTCGGAGATACAGCCCGTTTTAGATAGTCACTTGCATAATAATTCTGCGAGACTTCAGAATTGTTGTAAGTGTTAATAAGTTATTTCTGGCATGAAATTGCAAAGTATTTTTGTGTTTTATATGTCATTTTATAGAGTACATATAGCACAATGATTGTGGCTTGGTGAAAAACTTGACTTTTTTCTTTATGGTTGGCTTTTCTGAGTTGCTAAATCTTTTAACTTAATATTCTTGAAATAATGGTTTAATCTATTACACTCCTAAAGTTTTAATAACTTCATCGTTTATGAACCAAACGTAGTGCAGTTTCTTTTGTCTGAAAGCTTGTTTCAATCTGCATTTGAGGATACCAATAGCTCCATATCCCAGTTTAGGTCCCTTTTCCCAGATATGGTCATAAATGGTTAGTTGTGTAATTTGACGTCGAATTTAGCTGTAATGACAGAATTGATGGTGAGTCGCTCTTTCCTCAGAGGCATCATCACGAACCTACCGAATTGGACTTTTCAACACATCCATTGCTTGCATTCTCTCCTAGATTCATATAGACCACTCAATGTACATTATCTATGTTCTCATGCTTGTTTTTAGTTCACTAGTGCCTGATGATACCTCATCTTCCAACCCTAACCGTGTAGGGCCCTGTATCAATTATTTTGTGTGTAGTTATATTTTACGACGCTGCATCATAACGAATATGATTAGGCGTCGTCTTTCTCCAGTCTCCAAGCTAGGGATTGGTACCACCCGAAAACATATTTAGAGCAACAGTGTGCATTGTGACCGCGTCTAGACTATCGTAACTCGCATGCGATGCACTAATGTAACCCTGCTTATTATCGCGTGACAGACTATTATGTTAGAGTGGATTATATTAGAGATTGTTAGAGGCTGGGGAACTACTGATGGGACCCTACATAATGAATTTGGACAAATACGGTATTACCCTGCAATGGTCTGTTGACAAAAAAAGAATTGTGCGTAGTGATGGTGATGGCGTCTTATATAGTAAAAGCAAGGTGTTGAGGTTAGTTCTCATAACGAACCCGATTATGTCAGATCAGATCAAATCAGATACAATTCAAATAAGATCAAATAAGATTAGATCAAATCAGATCAAATCAAATCAAAATAGATCGTATAAAATCAGATCAAATCAGATCAGATCAAATCAGATAAGATCAAATCAAATCAAATCAGATCAGATCAAATCAGATAAGATCAAATCAGATCAAAATCAGATAAGATCAAATCAAATTACATCTTATAAAATCAGATCAAATCAGATCAGATCAAATCAGATAAGATCAAATCAGATCAAATCAAATCAAATTAAATCAGATCAGATCAAATCAGATAAGATCAAATCAGATCAAATCAGATCAGATCAGATCAGATCAAATCAGATCAGATCAAATCAGATAAGATCAAATCAGATCAAATCAGATCAGATCAAATCAGATCAGATCAAATCAAATCAAATTAGATAAGATCAAATCAGATCAGATCAAATCAAATCAAACTATATCAGATCAAATCAAATCAAATTACATCGTATAAAATCAGATCAAATCAGAACAGATCAAATCAGATAAGATCAAATCAGATCAAATGAAATCAGATCAAATCAGATCAAATCAGATCAAATTAAATCAGATCAAATCAGATCAGATCAGATCAAATCAGATCAAATCAGATAAGATCAAATCAGATAAGATCAAATCAGATCAAATCAGATAAGATCAAATCAGATCAAATCAGATAAGATCAAATCAAATCAAATTACATCGTATAAAATCAGATCAAATCAGAACAGATCAAATCAGATTAAATCAGATCAGATCAAATCAGATCAAATCAGATCAAATTAAATCAGATCAGATCAAATCAGATCAAATCAGATAAGATCAAATCAGATCAGATCAAATCAAATTACATCGTATAAAATCAGATCGAATCAGATCAGATCAAATCAGATAAGATCAAATGAGATCAAATCAGATCAAATTAAATCAGATCAGATCAAATCAGATAAGATCAAATCAGATCAAATCAGATCAGATCAGATCAAATCAGATCAGATCAAATCAAATCAAATTAGATAAGATCAAATCAGATCAAATCAGATCAGATCAAATCAAATTATATCAGATAAAATCAAATCAAATTACATCGTATAAAATCAGATCAAATAAGAGCAGATCAAATCAGATAAGATCAAATCAGATCAAATGAAATCAGATCAGATCAAATCAGATCAAATTAAATCAGATCAAATCAGATCAGATAAGATCAAATCAGATCATATCAGATAAAATCAAATCAGATCAAATCAGATCAGATCAAATCAAATTAAATTACATCGTATAAAATCACATCAAATCAGAACAGATCAAATCAGATCAAATCAGATCAGATCAAATCAGATCAAATCAGATCAAATTAAATCAGATCAGATCAAATCAGATAAGATCAAATCAGTACAAATCAGATAATATCAAATCAGATCGAATCAGATCAGATCAAATCAAATCAAATTACATCGTATAAAATCAGATCAAATCAGATCAGATCAAATCATATAAGATCAAATCAGATCAAATCAGATCAAATTAAATCATATCAAATCAAATCAGATAAGATCAAATCAGATCAAATCAGATCAGATCATATCAAATCAGATCAGATCAAATCAAATCAAACCAAATTAGATGAGATCAAATCAGATCAAATCAGATCAGATCAAATCAAATCAAATTATATCAGATCAAATCAAATCAAATTACATCGTATAAAATCAGATCAAATCAGAACAGATCCAATCAGATAAGATCAGATCAGATCAAATGAAATCAGATCAGATCAAATCAAATCAAATTAGATAAGATCAAATCAGATCAAATCAGATCAGATCAAATCAAATCAAATTATATCGTATAAAATCAGATCAAATCAGAACAGATCAAATCAGATAAGATCAAATCAGATCAAATCAGATCAAATTAAATCAGATCAGATCAAATCAGATAAGATCAAATCAGATCAAATCAGATAAGATCAGATCAGATCAGATCAGATCAGATCAAATCAAATCAAATTAGATCAAATTAAATCAGATCAGATCAAATCAGATAAGATCAAATCAGATAAGATCAAATCAGATCAAATCAGATCAAATGAAATCAGATCAGATCAAATCAGATCAAATCAGATCAAATCAGATCAAATCAGATCAGATCAAATCAGATCAAATCAGATAAGATCAAATCAGATCAAATCAGATCATATGAAATCATATCAGATCAAATCAGATGTGTGTGTCCACAGTTTAACGGCAGCTTACGACAACATTAGGCCGAAGCCGCCGACAAAGATTAGTTTTGGCATATTACAGCTCTCTACTAAACTTATATCAAATCAGATCAAATCAGATCAAGTCAGATCAAATCAGATCAGATCAAATCAGATCAAATCAGATCAGATCAAATCAGATCAAATCAGATCAGATGAGTTTTTAGACCAATAAGCAGATAAAAAATAACATGAATTTCAATAACATTAATTTAATGTAAACAAATCGGTATCTGACAAATAGTCATAACAAACAATAACCTCTGCCCAATTAACACACATCATTATACCGTGTTTCCAAAACGTATTAAAATCAGTATGTATTGTAAACTAGAATCTAACAACTTATTTCAAATAAACGTAACCTGCATTAATACGTTAAAATGTAGCAATAAATAACTAGGGTCTAAGTATTTTATTTCAAGAGTCAAGTATCAGTATATCTTGCAATGCATTTTTACAGTGGATTTTGCATTGGAAATAGGGGTATACTTAAAGGGCAACCACTTTGAGAATGGTGATTAAAATGGATGGGTGATTGGTCGTTTCAATAGAACTAAGGGTGCTCTTTAGTCCCTAGATACGGCTTTCACATACTATGGGTCTAAATATTTTATTTCACAAGTCAAGTAACAGTATATCTTGCAATGCATTTGTACAATGGATTTTGCATTGGAAATAGGGGTATACTTGAAGGGCAACCACTTAGAGAATGGTGATTAAAATAGATGGGTGATTGGTGGTTTCAATAGCATTAAGGGTGCTCTTTAGTCCCTAGATACGGCTTTTAAATAACTATGGTCTAAGTATTTTATTTCAAGAGTCAAGTAACAGTATATCTTGCAATGCATTTGTACAATGGATTTTGCATTGGAAATAGGGGTATACTTGAAGGGCAACCACTTAGAGAATGGTGATTAAAATAGATGGGTTATTGGTGGTTTCAATAGCACTAAGGGTGCCCTTTAGTCTCTAGATACGGCTTTTAAATAACTAGGGTCTAAGCATTTTATTTCAAGAGTCAAGTAACAGTATATCTTGCAATGCATTTGTACAATGGATTTTGCATTGGAAATAGGGGTATACTTGAAGGGCAACCACTTTGAGAATGGTGATTAAAATGGATGGGTGATTGGTGGTTTCAATAGCATTAAGGGTGCTCTTTAGTCCCTAGATACGGCTTTTTAAATAACTAGGGTCTAAGTATTTTATTTTCAAGAGTCAAGTAACAGTATATCTTGCAATGCATTTGTACAATGGATTTTGCATTGGAAATAGGGGTATACTTGAATGGCAACCACTTAGAGAATGGTGATTAAAATAGATGGGTGATTGGTGGTTTCAATAGCATTAAGGGTGCTCTTTAGTCCCTAGATACGGCTTTTAAATAACTAGGTTCTAAGTCTGACTGGGAACATTCTTGAATGGATAGCCTCTTTCCTGCATGACCGTTCCATTTGTGTGGTCCATGGTTCCACTAGGTCCCCATGGGTCCCTGCTCAATATGGCCTGCCTCAGGGCTCTGTCCTCGGGCCCATTCTCTATATACTTTACACTTCTGGTCTTGCCTCACTCCTTACGACACATGCGGTCTTGGGTCAGCTATATGCTGACGACGTACAGGCGTACAAGCACTGCCTGTCATCAAATGCCATCTCAGCGGTCCGGGATATGTGTGGGACCTTAGCGGCCCTAGATGCATGGATGTCGTCTAATCGACTGCGCCTAAACCCAGCTAAGACTAAATTTATCTGGCTAGGCAACCGGAAGCAACTTGCTAAACTTGACCTCGCTGCACTTGCAACTGAATTCCCCAGTTATACGTTCTCAACTACGGTCCGCGACCTTGGTGTCCTGTTGGACCAGGAGCTAACTCTTGCTCCACACATTCACCGCCTTGCCCGGAACTGCTACTATCAGCTGCGCCAGCTTCGCACCGTTGCCCGTTCGCTTACCCCTAGTGCCGCCACCACCCTGGTGCATTCTTTCGTTACATCCCGCCTTGACTACTGCTCGTCGGCTCTACTTTGGCCTTCCTCTAAATCGACTTGTGTGCCTGGACCGAGTCTTGCGCTCTGCAGCGCGTCTTATTGGGCAAATCCCCAAATTTGGTCATGTCTCCAGCTATATGCTGGAGACTTTACACTGGCTCCCCACCCGGCAGCGCATCGAGTACAGGATTTCTGCCTTGGTACGACGATGTCAGCTGGGTCTAACACCAGTCTACCTGCGGGAGCTTTGCTGCCCCTCGGGTATTCAAGGTCGCCGCCCCCTCCGCTCTGCAGAAAAGGGGGTGCTCTTAGTCCCATTTGCACGAACTGCAACTATGCAGAATCGAGCCTTTTCCTTGTGGTGGGCCCAGTGGTCTGGAACGGGCTCCCCCAGGAGATACGCCTGCTCCCTGGGACTTTTACTGAAGCTTTCTTTACTAAGCTCAAAACTGTACTTTTTGGCCGTGCTGGAGTCGGGAGCGCCTCTGAGTAGCCCCTCTTGAAGGGGCGCTATATAAATTTATGAATGAATGAATGAATGAATTTTATTTCAAGAGTCAAGTAACAGTATATCTTGCAATGCATTTGTACAATGGATTTTGTATTGGAAATAGGGGTATACTTGAAGGGCAACCACTTAAAGAATGGTGATTAAAATAGATGGGTGATTGGTGGTTTCAATAGCACTAAGGGTGCTCTTTAGTCCCTAGATACGGCTTTTAAATAACTAGGGTCTAAGTATTTTATTTTATTCTCAAGAGTCAAGTAACAGTATATCTTGCAATGCATTTGTACAATGGATTTTGCATTGGAAATAGGGGTATACTTGAAGGGCAACCACTTAAAGAATGGTGATTAAAATAGATGGGTGATTGGTGGTTTCAATAGCACTAAGGGTGCTCTTTAGTCCCTAGATACGGCTTTTAAATAACTAGGGTCTAAGTATTTTATTTCAAGAGTCAAGTAACAGTATATCTTGCAATGCATTTGTACAATGGTTTTTGCATTGGAAATAGGGGTATACTTGAAGGGCAACCACTTAGAGAATGGTGGTTAAAATAGATGGGTGATTGGTGGTTTCAATAGCACAAAGGGTGCTCTTTAGTTCCTAGATACGGCTTTGACACATTTAGGGTCTAAGTATTTTATTTCAAGAGTCAAATTTTTGATTTGAGAAATATTGCCTATTTCATTCATTCATTCATTCCGAGAATTTATATAGCGCTTCTTCAGGAGACCTATTCAGAGGCGCTCCCAGCCCAGCCACGGCTATAAAAGTGTTATTAGATATACTTATAAAAGGCAGGCGATTCTAGCCGAGACATCAATCGCAAGTCTAGTGGGAGGACATTCCAGATGGAGGGACCCACAATCGAAAAGGCTCGACGCTGTCTAATAGAAGTGTGAGCTCGCGGGACCAAAAGGTCCTTCCTTTCTGAAGAACGCAGAGATCTACGAGCTGCGAGGTCAGAGACAGGTCGACTAAGATCAGGCAAGTATAGGATGGAGCCAGTGACGTAACTAGGACTTTTCGTTTTGGGGCTTTAAGCCTTGAACATGGTGAGTGCGGTTCCCCAAGCCTATAGTGGAGCCGGGAGCTTGATTCATTTTGGGGATTCAACTTCGTTTGGGGGTCTTAAGCCCCTACCCAAGCCCAACGCTAGTTACGTCCCTGGTTGGAGCACAGCCAATAAGGCACCTCCATACAAGTGCAGCAACTCGATAGGAGATGCGCTGAGAAACAGGGAGCCAGTGAAGAACATCACGCATATAGGGCAGATCTCGAGACAGAAGCATATTTAGGAAGGTGGTCAATGAGGCGAGCTGCTGAACGCAGAACTCGATCAAGACGCCCAATTAGCCCCAATGGGGAGACCTACAAGTACCGAACTGCATTGATCAAGTCTACTATAGTGACAAACCATGCAAGGTCCTTCCTTTCTGAAGAACGCAGAGATCTACGAGCTGCGAGGTCAGAGACAGGTCGACTAAGATCAGGCAAGTATAGGATGGAGCCAGTGACGTAACTAGGACTTTTTGTTTTGGGGGGCTTTACATGCACCTCACCGTGGTGAGAGGGTGAACAGCCAAGTAAGGGATAGCCTGGTGGGGCTATACCATCAGTGGTGAAGACCTTGGTTGAAGAACCACCTTGGGCGTTTCGCGAGGTGGAAAGGCTCACCAGGAACCCTGAAACAGCTGGCCAACGCAGGAGGCAGGTGTTGGAAGGACACCTCAGACCGGAAGAGGCCAGAATGGCCCAACGATCTCCTTACCCTACCAGGAGAGGACTGGTCACCGCCTGGCAAGAGACCAAGAAACTCTAACAAAATGAACACAAGAGAAATCGCAAGAGACCGACCGAAATGGAGAAGTTTTGTTAGAGCCTCATCGTCAGCGAATACTTGACGGAGGAGAAAGAAAGAAAGACTAGTGACAAATAACATTAAAGGCATGCACAAGAGTCACAGTAGGTCTAACATTATGAGAGAGGGATCGTGAGACAACTCGGAGTTGACGAAGCTGGTAGTTTAACACAAAAGTTACACAATATTTTAACACAATAAATTTAACACAATATTTTAATCCATTTCTTTCTGTTTAACAAATTATAAGTACATGTATGCTAGTACATTAATTGGACAATTGTACGCTATTACTCTTTCATTTGGAATTCAAAAAGAGAGAACGCATAAAATAACGCGAAATCGGTAGGATACATGTAGAGTCCGCAAATAAATAATGGCACGGTAAGACGATAGATTACCGATTTTCATTAAAGTTTCGAATTTTTAGTGAACCTTTTGTCGTGAACCTGTTGTCTGAACCTTTTGTCGTGAACCTTTTGTCGCGAACCTATTGTCGTCAACCTTTTGTCGTGAACCTATTGTCGTCAACCTTTTGTCCGTGAACCATTTGTCGGTGAACCATTTGCGGTGAACCATTTGTCGTGACACCGTTTATTCCACGGCAGTTATTTCGGCAAAAAGAGTAGGCCTAATTGTCAGTACCGGTATTATAATTCACTTTGTAATTATGTCAACTTAAATGTTTTAATTTAATAAAATTCCGAAATAATAAATGTTAAGATTTAATAGTGAAAATAATAATAATGGAAAATAATGAAATGTAATAAAAGATAATATAAAAAGTAAGTAAGCATAGCCTTTATCACTCCATTAGCAAACGCACAATGGGACATCGAAATAGAATGGTGTCACGACAACTCGTCGAACGACATTTCGTCTAAGACACTTCGTCTACAGACATTTCGTCGAACGACATTTCGTCTACTACGACATTTCGTCTACAGACTTTTCGTCTACAGCACTTCGTTATCAGACATTTGCCGTTAGGCCTATCTTTGTAATTTTTTATAAAGAATATAAAAGTGAAAGTGAAGTAAACTACCCTAACTAGTTAGGCTAAACGTGTAGTTTAGCTTCGTAAATTATTTTCTGACTTTTAATTAAACAAATAGCGTCGTAAATTATTTCAAATAACGTGCTCATGCCCAATTAATGCTTAAGTATAGGCGCTAGTGATAAATGATCTAATAGAATCCAATCGTATTGGAACATTTTCTTAACCCATTAGTGCCCGACGTCCGTTATAACGGACGCTTAGAAAACACGTTAGCAAAAAAACAGGCAACTGAATACAAGGCTCTTCTCTATTTCTTTTTAATATTGGACCATATGACTATACATTCCACTATTGTGATTGCCGGATTATGTCAGTTATAAAAATATACAGTTTTGGTTTCAACGTCTACTACAAAATGTCAAAAAACATCGTTACAGCTAGTTATTCCGGGGGGCCGCTATTACGGAGGTCCACTATAATTCCGGGGGTCCACTATTCCGGGGTCCACTATTCCGGGAATTCACTATGCCAGGGTCCACTATTACGGGGGTCCACTATTCCGGGGGTCCACTATTCCGGGGATCCGCCTGACTCCGGATATTAGTGTATATATATATGATATATATGCATGCATATGTATACATATATATGTATGTGTATATATACATGTATAATATATATATATGTATATACGCATATAAATGTACTTATGTAAATATTATATGTGTGTATACATGTACATATATTTGTATATGTGTATATATATGTATAGGTATGTGTAAGTAAATATATATTTATGCATGTATGTGTTTAAATACATACATACCTGTATATATATACATGAATATACATATATATACTTATATGTAAGTATATATATATATATATTTATGTATGTATATATGTATAAATACATACATACATGTATATATATACCTTCGCAGTATCTCAAATCTAAAGCTATTTAAACATCAGTTACGCCTATGGTTAACTCGTCAGAGCGATTAGTTGGGTTCTAACCCCTTATTCTGTTTATTTTTGCTTAGTTAAGGTTTAATACTTTGTACTAGTACGTTAAAAATTGTACATGTACTTTACTTATATCATGAATGCTCTGTACTAGATACATCTGGATAACCTCTGTTAACCATCTAGCAACTGACTGCGTATATAGGTGCCCTAACCAGCGGGACCCTGGTCCCTTCTGGGTTCCCTTTTGTTACCAACAGATTTTTCTTCTTTGTACAGCGAAATGTTACTTTGCCAATGTTTGGAACAATAAATTGATGGTTATGGTTATGGTTATATATACATGAATGCATTATACATATATATATATACTTACACATACCTATACATACATATATACACAAATACATATATATATATATATGTACATAAACATATATACATGCACACACATATGTATTTACATAAGTACATATATATATGTATATACATATACATGTACATATACCCATACATATATACATACATATATAAATATAGATACATACATATATGTATATACATATATATACATATTCACACATATATATATATATTTCATATATATCCATATGTATGGGTGGCGCAAAGAAAGTGAGACCGCCTCGTGAAATCTTGTGCAAAATTATGTTTTGGGCGGTTTTTAAACTGTAAAATTATGGGAAGGTAGGCGAATGATTACTTAGTTTCGAAATAAATCCTGGAGTAAAACAAGTCTAAATCGACTTTGTAAAAAAATTATGCCGATGGTAGGACTACGACAGCGCGTAAATCATGAAGCGGCCGCCCGAAATTAGTTAGAACAGCACGGACACGGAATATTCGGCGTGTGAGTGAGCTGATTTGCAGCCAGGATGATGATCCTCACAGCCACAAGAATCCAAGGGAATTGAAAGAGAAACTGGCATATCACGAAGAAGAGTGCAACGCATTATAAAGCAAGATTTGCAACTTCAACCGTACAAACGCGTAATAGGGCAGGTTATAAACGAAAACTGCAAATTAAAACAGTTACTTGGCAGATGTCAAAACGAGAGAAGTGTAGAGGCTTACGAAGCATTTGGTTTACAGATGAAAAGACATTGACTCTCGCCACACCGGCTAATTCTCAAAATGATCGTGTTTATTCTGATGCAAGGAAAAAACACAAGTTCCCAGCAAAGAGACTCGTACGCGATCGTGAACATTTCAGTGGTGGCATCGTGGTTTCGGTCGGTGTATCTCGGATGGGAAAAACCAGTGTGATGTTTGTTGAATCTGGAGCTAAAGTGAACAGTAATTATTAATGTGATCACGTCTCAATACAAGGATTGCTTCCGCATAATCGAGCGATATGTAATCGTCAAAGCTGGACACTGCAACAGGACGTTGAAGAGTGGCAAAAATTCTCTCAACGGTTTATGAACAGAAGCATTGACCAGTGGCGCAGACGTTTACAAAAACCTGTTGAGAACCGAGGAAGACAAATTGAATTTGATTTCTGATTTGGTATAAATTAGTATTTGGCAACAATTTACTTGTTTTTCTTAGAAGAAAAAGTTACAAAAAAATTTATTATTTGAAATTATCCTAGGCGGTCTCACTTTCTCTGCGCCACCCTGTATGTATATATAATTATATAACATTTGTGCATGAGTATATATGAATGCATATATAATTATATATATATATATATACAAACATATGTATACATATTCAAACATGTATATATATAGATAGATACATATACATGCATATATAAACATATAATGTACATATACATATATATGTACATATACATATATGTTTAACCATCGAACCTTTGGGCTATCGAACCTTCGGACTTTCGAACCTTCGGACTATCGACCTGTTCCCATCTGATTATATTTGTCTGTTCATTAGTCCGGAATAGCGGACCCCCGGAATAGCGGACCCCGGAATAGTGGACCCCCGGAATAGTGTCTACTACCAAATATCAAGAAACATCGTTACAGCTAGTTAGTATATTTTTATTTGGTAATGAACCAGAAATAATTTTAGGAAACTGTTATTGTTGTTTATAGTACACATATGGGTCCATATGTTGATAGAATATTATGACAATCACTGCTTGTTTTACCATGGAAATTTCCACTGCAATGTTAGCGTCCGTTATAACGGACGTCGGGCACTAGCCCTAAGACATTATTGTTCCTCACAGTAAAGTCACCAAGCCTCTCTGTCCCAGCAGTTGCTCTTGTTATTGTATTACTTGCAATATGAAGTAACCGTTAGCTTGAAATCTATTAATTTTAGACTAGCTACTCACTATTTTGTAGTCCCTGGACAATGAGCTTCATAGGAAAACTATTCGCAGAGAAAGCAAAACAGCCCAAGGAAAGAACACCTTTCTAGCAGTCTATGCCATTTGAGGTGCAAATTGTTATCAACTTCATGTGAAGTCTGCAGACAGATCATGCCAACAGATCCAAATGCCAGTCACACATGCATGGACAATGTTGGGCCTGCATGCTGACATGAAGAAACTGAGAAACAAGGTGACAGTCATTCAGCGTTCATTTTGACAATGTGTTTACAGACTCTTGCACTACTTCCATGCATTTGGGTACGAAGCAGAAGGTACAATCAGGGGAGCTGAACGGGGCAATTTACCCTGAAATATATGGCAGCCAGTAAAAAAGAACCAAGAAGATGATATGCCTTTAGATCGTGTGCTGATGATTTGCTGGCATGACAACAGTGTCGTTTCCACTGCATCAAAGTTTGGGATGGTAGACAAAAGTCGTGTGTAGAGCCAGAAGAAAGTCTCTTGTGTTTCTCAAACTCACTTCTTCCACCTCTACAATCAAGGTCTGGGTGGTGTTGATAAGCAAGATCAGCAGGTTGCTTTTTACAGACTACGGATCAGGCAATGGGTGATGGTCAATCTTTGTCTACCTGCTTGACGTAACAGTGGTCAATACATGACATATCTCTCGCAAAGTTTAGGGAGGCGGCGAAAGTTTGTTTGACTTCAGTCGACAGCTGGCTGTAAGTCTCCTCAAGTGCCATGGTGTACCATCTATTCACGGTAGACATGCATATTAGGGTACCAAAATGTAATGTATTTCCCGAAAGTTCCAAAAAGTATTGCTCCAAGGCGATTTTCCCATTCCATTTATCACTTTGTTCAACTGTACCAATTTTCAGACCAATTGAAAAAGGTTAAGCCTTGCCCCCGGCACAAAAATGTTAGAATATGTGAAAATATGGGAATTTGCTTAAAATCGGCGATATCATGGAGGAAAAACGTAATTATTTTCATGATGATTAACTTCTTTTGTGAACTATTGTATGCAGAGGTGTAGTATTGGTACTTGTACTTGTACTGAAGTGCAACTTGAGTACAGTCTTTAAGTACTTGAACTTGTACTGGAGACCTAAGTACTTGTACTCGTAGGCTACTTGAGACTTAAGTACTTGGACACAAATGACATTTCTACAAGCACTTGGATACTTTACCAGTAAGCTTTGTCTTTCCTTTAAGTCATTAATTCTTACGTTCTGGATATTGGATATTTTGGCAGTTCTGGATCGCATCTTGATCAGAATTTCTTCCGGTTGTCTTGCTAAATTAGCAGCCACGGACGGTCATAATGCTAACAATAAAAATACTAATGTTCCTAGAGCGGTTAAGTTTGGTTAAGATAATTTCACTTTCAAGAGAAATGCTACTTCTGCTAAGTGCAAGTTTTATAGTGAGAAAACTTTCATTTCAGAAAACAACTGGCACAACATCAAACTTTGTTAAATACTTGCAAAGACTCCATACGTAGAGGTGAGCAGTGACTAACAAATCATTTGAACTCTATCGAGTAATGTAAATGTAAGTCGTCGAACTTTCTCACCACCATACGAAAGCCGCGATAGGAAACTAGCTTATTCACCGAAATAATGCATTTTATTAATTGTATTATAGGACTTCTAGCAATAAACCACTGAACCAATGGCTTATGCATGGAATTCATGTGTGAATGGAGCTCACTTGTGAAAATTGTGAGTTTTCTATGTTCCTCTGTCTTCTATGTTCCTCTCAAAAAAGTCTTCCGCTGCGTGTGCGAGACGGTGCATATAGCTCTGTTAAGGAAACATTGTCATCTGTATCAAAACGCGCTTAGTTAGGCCACTTAGGCCTAGGGAGTCATTTGCGAATCACTTTTCTGTTTTACGTAAAACGCTAATTAAGGCATTTTCTTTGTGTTGCTCCAATAGTCAAAGACTTCCTACAACTAGTATGTTCTTATTTAATGTGTGCAGATATAATTATGTCTTATGTGATTGAGACACATGCTTTGTTTTGGACCACATCAAGTTTCTTTTGGCAGGTGCTACAGAGACGTTTCATTTTGGCACGATAATCACACTTACGGTTGCAGCAACCGAAACTGCAGACCTCATGCATCAAAAAGTCTAAGCTAATTTGGTCACTACTGTACACGATCTTCTGCGAAACCGAGCACCTTATCATCACAAGTGACAACCTGGTTGAATATCAGAGGACATGATGACTTTGATGAAATTGATTGTTTGGATGTTTGGAATGCAGCAAAACGGTTCTTGACAAACCAGCGTTTAGAGTTGTGAGTGTGCCTGCATCTAGCGCTCCGGTTGAAAGTGTGTTTAGTTTAATAATAAAACAGTTTCGATCGAATCTGAGTGACAAGATGCTCATATCCATTATATATCTCAAAAAAGCAAAATTATAAATGAGTTCATGTGGCAATACACCATTGCTTTGTCAAGGAAGTAATCGTTGTTCTTGCAGTAGCCATGTGTATTTGTACTCGTACTTGTACTCGAGACCTTAGTACTTATACTCGTACTTGTACTTGATACTTAAGTATTTGCACAGGTACTTAAGACCTCAGTACTTGTATTTGTACTTGCAACCTTTCATGTTCTGGCCAATAAATATGAAACACATTAGTTTTTTCATATATACTTAAATACCAGTAATTTGTGTTTTCAACCGAAAAATTGCGAATATTGTTAAAACTTCATCGTGCTGGGGGCAAGGCTTAGCCTTAATGTAAAAGCCTAAAATTTGGATTTTTAGACTCATCTGTATGAGACGCATGGGAAAATGTCCGGGGAGCAATGAATTTTCAACTTTTATTTTTCTGGAGTACACATGCATATGCAGTACTGTCTGATGTATGGTATGATGGTAACAATCACGAGACACAAACCGTCCTTGCAAGGCTGGAGAAATGTGTCGCTGGCCTTTGTCACAAGTACTATCACACTGCATAATACGTTCGTGAATAGCAGGTGCCTAGCACTTACGCTTATGATTGCAATCAACCTCATATATAGTATATAAATGTGACAAATTATCAAAACATTCCGGAAATATTGTATGAAAGAGCTAGCAGCCCTGATTCTGTAACAGTAAACTACGTTATAATATATATGGTTATCACTGGCCTAGTGCCCGACGTCCGTTATAACGTACAGTATGTAAAGTACTCATACTGAAGTAGGTACCAATAAATAAGTTGTCAGCAATGTTACTGCACTAAGTTGTTGAGATTACTGAAACTATAACTTAATCTGTTCAGTTTTACAACTTTGGGCACTAATGGGTTAAATTATATGCAATATTTCTCATAACCAAATGGCCGGTCGACAAACCATAATTAGACTACTACAACCCATTCCGGAAGTCGTTGTGCGTCAAGTGATCAATAATATTCATATTCAATCTCCACGGATCAATTCGAGTTCCAAATTGTTTCCTTGCAGCATACGAACATTTCTCAGAAACGAAACGCCGGAATAATGCAGCTGTCGAAAATATCAATCACTAAGCCCTTTCACGCTGCATCTCCGCACTAGCCCTTGAAATTCCTCAAATTCCTTTTCACTCGATAGCAAGAAAATTTGCAATTTGGCCCTTCATGTAAAAACTGCCCTATTGAGAGCTGCCAGGGCTATCAAAAGCGCCAATCAGTCATCTCAAACAATCACTCTTCGCTCGATGGTAACCATTAAACTTACCATCATTGTTAAGACGTAATGCATTGCCCAAATTGCATGGCGGAATGCTGTAATTTGGCCCCTGAAAAAATACTTATCGTCTAAGTATGCGAAACCCTCTCTGGGGCATAAAGAGCACCCTTAATGTTATTAAAACACCAATCACCTATCTCTTTCAATCACTATTGTATAAGTGGTACCACTTCAAGAATACCACTATTGCCAATGCAAAATCCATTGTAAAACTGCATTGCCAGAAATACTGTTATTAAACCCTAGAAATAAAATACTTAGCCATTAAGTATGGGAAAACCTAAATGTGGCTTAACCCTCTAAGGGATATGGGACATATATGTCCCATGTCAGAAAAAAAGTGCCTGGATTTATTAGATTGAGCAAATGGGTTTGTTTAACGATTTTATTTATTTGTTCAGTATTTGATCAATCTGACTGTGACCTTTTCATGAGTTCCCACACATTCTATGGGCCAGATATTTTTATTTTAAAATTATTAATTTTTAAAAATAAAATACAAATTTTGTCATTTTTTATTTTTTCTCACATAGGAATAATATATTAAAAAACTTTTAAATAATGTACAGTGACTCTTCACAAAAGAGGATATTCATTGACAAGAACCATTCCTTTCACAGTTTTGCAGATTTTGAAGAAAATCTTCATGGGACATATATGTCCCATTGTCCGTTAGGCAATGTCATAAAATGCATGTACAAAATGCCTGTACATGAAAGGGCGTTGTAAAAACGTACATATATGCATTCATGCATACTTGCATTCGTACATACAAAACATATTACACAAATACATTTACATATACATACATACATACATACATACATACATACATACATACATAAATACATACATACATATATGTATGCATAGAGACAAACATAAATGCATTCAGACTTACACAAATACACATAATACGCATTCACACATACATAGACATATACATATGTACTTACATATATACATCCATATGTACATACATATATGCATACATACATGCATACGTAGAAACATGTACATGCATACATACATACATACATATATACATACATGTACACATAAATACGTACATACATATATGCATACAGACATACGTATACACACATACATACATAAATACATGTATACATGCATACTTACATCCATCCATACATCCATACATACAGTTTACATGCAATACATACATACATTCATACATCATACAAATATGCCTAGGGCCTGCAAGCATACAAGAGGTGACATTCAGTCCCTCCAAACAACGGAGAAGCAGATGAACTTTTTGAGGTGGATGGACACAAAGGCTGTCCATCTCATATCCAATTCAGAACCATCCGTAGGTACAGAGCATATAGATAGACAGACGTAAGAAGGTTCCGCTGTGAAGGTTGTGTTATCAACGTTCCATCATGGGTGAAAGAATACAACAAATAATTATGTGGGAGGAGTTGATCTGGAAGACCAGCTCAAACCGTATTATGTAATAGAATTTGATGCCGATAGAAGTATTATCTCAGAGTGATGTTTGATAGCCTGGTCGAAACAGTGGTAAATGGCTACTTGAATTACAAGTCTCCCAACAGACACCAAAATAGGCCTAACACATTTAGAGTTCAGACAGCAGGTGGTTCGTGGTCTCATAGGTACTTGTACTTCCAGGAGGAATGCTTTTCCGACTGGAGCAATCAAAGAAAGGCGTCTCCAGTGTTGATACATAATCATTTGCCTCACATCTTGCCTGACAGAAAGAGATGTAAGCTTTGTCACAAGAGGGGCAAAGATAACCGGTCAAGATTTCAGTGTGCCACCTGTAGTGTTGTTCTATGTTTGCATAGTGACCGTAACTGTTTCACCAAGTTCCACACTAACTATCTATATATCATATCTGTTCAAATAAATTCTTTGCTACATGGTACATGATCATATTCTGACATTTAATCAACATAGTCCAACATAGCACAAAAATGTACTTTTATTGCCTAACGGACAATGGGACATATCTGTCCTATAAAATAAAAGTGGCCATAATGCAAATGTGTTCTACTAAGTATAAAATAAACTACGTTATGTTGACAGGAGAACCCTAGACAATGTATTTATGTTAGTTTTGAACATTTTTCAGACCAAAAAAATCTTGTCCCTTAGAGGGTTAAAGAATAACTTCGGTGTTTATCAAAACTACAATAACCCACCTCTTTCAATGACTTTTCTCAAAGTGCTCACCCTTCAACTTACACATGATTGTCAAGTCAAAATACAGTGTAGAAATGCATTGCAAGATATAGTGTTACTTGACCCTTTCAATTAAATACTTATAGCCTAGGTATGTAAAAGCCCTTTTTATGGTATAAAGAGAAACCTCTGTTCTAACCAAAACCACAATCATCAACCTATTTCAGTGGCTCTTCTCTAACTACTCACCCTTCAACTGAAACACTATTGTCAACCCAAAATACACTGTAGAAATGCATAGCAAGATATAGTGTTACTTGACCGTTTCAATTAAATACTTATTATAGTCGTCTAGGTATGTAAAAGCCCTTTTTACGGTATAAAGAGAAACTTCTGCTCTAAACAAAACCACAATCACACACCTATTTCAATGGCTCTTCTCTAAGCACTCACCCTTCAACTGAAACACTATTGTCAAGGCAAAATACACTGTAGAAATACATAGCAAGATACAGTGTTATTTGACCCTGTCACTCAGACTAATCAGATTAGTTGTTTATAGCGCACGAAAAAAGTAAAAACTAACAAATTAATTATTGCTTTGAATTAAACTTCACTCTTATTACTGTAACATGATACTAAATCTATTATTTACGTATTTCTCAATAAATATTTATACTGCAGTAAGCAATATTGATGGTATCGCAGAGAATGAAACAACAGTTAGACAGTGAAGCCAGCTTTTAACACTTTCACGATGAATGTACTAAAAGCGACACAAACCAAAGCAGCTCGTCTTTACAGTGTAAAATATCACAATATGGAACATATGGCTTCAATTTATTATTTCAGATTTCAGAAATGCAGAAGTTAGTTTTTTACATGAAGGGCCAAACTGCAGATTTTCTTGCTATCCAGCGCAAAGGAATCTGATGAATTTCAAGGGCTAGTGTGGAGAGGCAGCGTGAAAGGGCTTAGTGATTGATATTTTGAATAGCTGCATTATTCAGACGTTTAGCTTTTGAGAAATTTTCATATGCTGCAAGGAAACGATTTTTAACTCGAATTGCTCCAAGTGTGGAATTTGAGTATTAATATTATTGACCACTTGACGAACACCGACTTCCGGAATGGGTTGTAGTTCAATTAAGCACACCGACTTGCGGAATGGAGTTGTAGTTCAATTATGGTTTCGAGCGGCCATTTGTTAAATATTTTATATTTAAGACAATTTTTCAATCGATTTCCTTCTTTTAACCAATTATAACGATACTAATGCGTTAATATTTCTTTCTTACAAGCCAGTGTCGCATTGATTACTGTAACGAAATGTCGGTTAAGCACGTTATTTGAAATAATTTAATATGCTATTTGTTTAATTAAAAGTCAGAAAATAATTTACGACGCTAAATTACACGTTTAGCTAGTTTACTTCACTTTCAGTTTTTACTTCTTTATAAAATTACAAAGATAACACCAAATGTCTGTTAATGAAGTGCAGCACACGATAAGTCTGTAGACGAAACGTCGTTGTAGACGAAATGTCGGTCGACGAAATGTCTGCAGAGGAAGTGTCGTAGACGAAAAGTCTGTAGATGAGTTGTCGTGACACCGTTGAAGCAGGCCTTCGCAGATTGCAGGCCGAATTTGGGATGGATCACAAAAACATTTGGAAATTTATAGACGGAATACGAGCAGTTCAGAAAGGGCAACGAAACATCATCGAGTACCTGAGAGGACTGTCGCATAATTTTTTGATGAACTCCTAAACTTATGGACTTTACTATACGAAAAGGTAGCGCACTGAACATTATTCATCGAACATTCCGTCACAAAATTTACGTTTATTTCAAACAGCATAAAAACTTGGCTATACTACTGATATTTGTTTGTATTAAAAAATTTAAATTTCTTGTCAAACTGTTATTTACCATTAGCGCCAAAATGTCTGGCGCTATAATGTCTGGCGCCAAAACGGCGGCGCCGAAATGTCCGGCGCCATTACGGGGCCAAAACGGCGGCGCCAAAACGTCCTGCTTCGCCCTGGGCATGTCCTCCGTGGTTTACTCCCTCCAGTTCATGAATCACAATACTATTTACGGCCTCGTCCTCACAACCGTGAAATTCCACGTTCTGACCTCCTCACTAGCATAGGCGTTGTTACACTGAGGCAAGAGGAGGCAACTGAGGCAGTTGCCTCCTCTTGCTCTTTTTATACACTGGAACTTCTATTGACCAATGACCCCAATGACCAGGATTTTGCCAATATGGTCTGTGAAGTTGCCTCCTCTTGAATTTCAGTCTCGCTACGTGCCTGCTCACTAGAAAGAGATTCATTATCAGGATGTTTTACACTTATTAACATGGTTTTTTAACTTTACTATTCAGTATTAGTACTATACATTATTATTACTTTTATGTGTTACTTTACATATTCTATTTCGATGTCCCATTGTGCGTTTGCTAATGGAGTAATAAAGGCTATACTTACTTACTTTTTATATTATCTTTTATTACATTCATCATTTTCCATTATTATTATTTTCATTATTAAATCGTAACATTTATTATATCGGAATTTGATTAAATTTAAACATTTAAATTTAATTAATTCTCCAGGGAATTGTAATACTGACAATTGCTCTTTTTGCCGAAATAACTTCCGTTAAACTACAGTTGGACTTTTAAAACAACATAATTTTTTGTTCGTTTACCAGAAACTTTGTCTGGGGACATTTTGTCTGGGGACAATGTCATGTTGTCTGGGGACATTTTGTCCAGGGACATTTTGTCCAGGGACATTTTGTCCAGGGACAATTTGTCCATGGACATTTTGTCCTGGGACTTTTTGTCTAGGGACTTTCTGTCCGGGACATTATGTCCGGGATAATTTGTCTAGGGACATTTTGTCCGTCCACGAAATTATTCTAATGTCTTCAATGCCGTACTTGACGTTGGTAAGTAAGCAGTCTACCTATGTGCATGCTAACTCTCATCAATTCAGCTTCCATTTCATCGAGAAATATTTTCATCAACCCAGCTTCCATTTAATTGGAAAAAATTACTTTTATCAATCCAACTTCTATTTGACGAAAGAAATATTTTTCATCAATGGAACTTTTATTTAAGCAAAGATATATTCTCATGGATCCACCTTCTAATTAAAGAAACAATTATTTTCATCAATCCAACTTCTATTGAATCGAAAACTGAATTTCATGCATCCAGCTTCTATTTACGGTAAAAACTATTTCGATCAATCCAACTTCAATTTTGAACACAGGAATGTTTTCATCAATCGCACTTCTATTTAGGGAAACAATTTGTTTCATCAATCCAGCTTCAATTTTAAAGTGACAATATCAAATAATTTAGCAACGTAAACTACGACTTTACCCACGTTTTTATATAAGTAAAAATTGTAATTACAATTTTTAATAAAGTAGGCTATTCTACACTCTATTATATAGTTACAAAGTTTAGTTTTTAAATACGTTAGTTTATGTTAGTCAGCATGGACTTAGCCTATGTGGTCTTATGTTTCCAATTCAAATTATAAAAGTTTTCAAATTTTTAATCTTTCAATTTATTATTAAACAAAACATATAAAAATAAAATAATTGTTGTAGCTTAATGTTACTTAGTTGGGTTATTTGCTGATTAAAATTAAATTGTTTAAATACGGTTTTACTTTCAAAATGCAGTACAAGATGTAACATAAGGTTAAATTATTTTCTTGTTTCGTTTTATGCCGTTTTTCCGCTTTGTTTTTTGTTGTTGTTGAAAATACGACGTTTTAACGTTTTTATTCAGTTTTAACCCTTTTTACCAACTACGGTTCTAAATTGACTTAAACAGCATAATTTGCAATTAAGTTGCAGGGGGATAGGCCCTACTTTATGAATGGGGATAATTTCGTACGACTCATGGGGTTACTTTTGCACGAGGGGGATAGTTCCTCACGTTCAGATTCATCCGGCCGGATACTTTATTTCTCTAAGGGGATATAATTATAATGGGAGATACTCTATTTCGTGACACCGGCAGCCGAATAAGGTCACATAGATACCTGGGAGATCGGCCAGTAGCCTATAAGACCGGTAGATTAAAGAAAGTAGTATTGGAAAGAGCCTGTAATCAAGATGCAGAGAAATCTTATCTGAGTCGAGTGTTGATGAATATAACCTCGAACAAAGTCTTTCACGCACAATTGCTCAGCGCATTCGACTGATGCTTGGCCTTACATAGAGGCGCTTAATAACTGTATGTTTATGGATATGTTGGAAGATGGATGATGGATGATGGACGATGATGATGATGATGATGATGATGATGATGATGATGATGATGATGATGATGATGATGATAATAATAATAATAATAATAATAATAATAATAATAATAATAATAATAATAATAATAATAATAATAATAATAATAATAATAATAACAGTGACATAGTCATTAATCATAATCAGAATAATAATAATAGCGACAAACTTTAATCAATCAATCAATCAATCAAATCTCTTTTATTGAAGCCAAATGAAAAACACATAACATTTCAACATAAAGTATCAGGATTGGCCGCAAGAGGAGTCCCAAAAGGGATCAAGATCCCGCTAACTAGGGACACCTAGAACAACATTTCAGAAATATGAATTAGCTAAATCCTTGATAAACAGTGCAACATCAAGTTTCGTACAGCAATGCAAACAGTATAGTACATATTACACAGTAAATGATTAACTCGATTCAAAACACTATGAAAATATAAAGAAAACCGAAAACCTTAACTAACAGTGAAAAAGAATATCCGGCAGGGTAGGTTATAGCTAATTTCCATTAATCAGGTAGGCATGCAGCATTTTTTTAAAGTGCCGTAGGTGGAGGGCACAACGTATGTGAGAGGGAAGCATGTTCCAGGTTGTGGAGCCAACAGATTTTATGGAGAATAAGCGAGTATTGGTGTGTGCGTATATGGGGCGATAAGAGTTAAAGTTCTGGTGTAGTGAGTATGAACATCGGATCCTAGATGAAAAAATCCCTTAAAACATGCTGGAAGTAAACCATGTTCATAACGGTACATAAATTTATAGGCCAATTTGTAATGTTCGAATCTGCTCTAGTTTAAGTAGCTTCAAGTCAGTAAATAGTGGTCCAGAATGAACGCACCTTGGAACTCCCGCAATGATACGAACTGCACGTTTTTGCAATAGAATTAATCTCCGTAGTCTAGAATCATAAGTAGATGCCCATACCATAGGCCTATTACAATAAGTAAGATAGGGGTACACCAACGAGTAATATAATTTTAGGCGTATGCAGGAGGGCAATAAGTATGCAGTTCGAGTTAGAATACCAATGTTTTTAGCAATTTTGTTAGAAATAGTTTTTATATGTAATGGCATCGTTCATCGCAATGAACCCTGCGACACAGGTGCACGAAGGATATTCCAACTGTTCGAATGCTGGCAAGGTCATCAGTGCTGCGGCCAGATACGTCAAAAGCAAATAAGTACATAATTATAAGAATCGCCCTTAAATAATAAATGTCAACAATAGACGTTAGCATTGCAAAACAATGTCGGCTTTGGTACTAGAATCAGCCATCAGGTTGTCTAATGTTAAATATTGTAATTCTACCATTTTTCCAATCTTTCTTGTTCGAACGCAATGTGTTCTCTGCAATAAATAATCGTCCCTTTGTTTCATCTAGGCATATTCTGACTGGATATTTGTCTGATCCCATATCTTGCTTGATTAAGCTTCGCTCATTCTTTAAGAAACAATTCAGAAGCCTTATTTTTTGGTTATCTCTATCTGCCATCAGAATGGACCTCTCGCTGTCTTCTACTAAACAAATTGGAACATTCAGCTTTTGCGATTTCCCTTGCCCTAATTCTTTTATAATGTTTCCTTGAACATCGACTATGCACGCACGATTCAATTCATCTTTTGCGTCTCCATGACAGACGGCAAAGTGGCTGCTGGTCACTTTTATGGCATGCCAAGGATGATTGAAACCAACAGCTGGCGACAGGCGAACGGTCTGAATTAGACTTCCATCTCCAGTATATTCATTTATTTGCTGTTTCTCAAACAGACAAACTATGACATTGGACTCATAAGTCGACAGTCGACCACTATCTCCCTCGATTGGCCATTTCGCTATTGGATATCCTTTGAGTTCTAATTTCATGATATGACTCTCTGATTCATTGTCTGCTCGGTGGATGAGGTAGAGGCAGTTGCCTATTTTGCAAGATGCTATATCCATTGGTTCTGACATTCCAACTATCACCCAACCTTGTAGAAACTTAAATGTTTCCTTGTCATAGACTTCAATCGTTGAGCTGTTCTCGTGTAGCACATACAATTCATTGCCTAATATCGTAATTCCGTTGATTGGTTTACGTTGTTCCTTTGCTGCAGCATCTGTTGTGATTATATGAGCCAAGGTCGGCTTCTCAGCATAATCGATGCTTACTACAAAATAACAATTATACATTATGTATTTATTTTACACGGTATAAATGTAATTTAGTAAATTGCAATATGAACCTAAAACGTCTAGGGAGACCGGGGCATAATGGGATACCGGGTAGGGTGGTCCAAAAACACAAAGTGTCTCAGAGTTGCCCTCCACAACCCTGCTTTTGTTCTATGGCTGCCCACTATTACCTCTACCAAATTTGAAAGAGATTGATGAGTATTTAGAGGTCGCTCAAGGTCAGGGTATTTTCACCATGTTAAGCATGAAATCGGTAATCTGCACTAAGAACAGAAAACAGAATTTCAGTTGAATTAAAACATATAGTGCAGCAATGAAAATAAGAAAAGGTTCCAAAATGTTCAATTTTGCTATGGAAACACTGGAACTTTTCTTGAGTAACACATTCTATGTCCTCTGTCATCTTCATCAGCGTGGCCTTAGAGCAGGATGCATAGGTGTTCCTGCAGCGTTTCGCGAGCTGAAGAAGGAACTGCTGCTCTTCATTCTCTGTCAACGATTAACTCTACTGCTGCATCAAACCAATGGCTCTCCCAGTAGAGTCGTTCATAACTGTCATGACTGACGCTGCCTTTAGGAGGTCCTGGTAGTAGTGATCATCGCATCGTTCCTTAGGATCCTTTACCAGGAAGCCTTGGGCCTTCTCTTTTCCATTCAAGTTCAGAATGTCAACGATGACAGTATCTCTCTCTCTTATGGAAGATGCAATGCCAAGGGAGCTAAGGCGAAGGAAGCTGAGGTTCAGGAGGTTGGTCGAGGCACTTCACATAATTGATGGACTGTGGAAGGTGGAGGTTTGTCACCATCAGTTTTTTCACATCCACTACAATTCTGTTGTCAAACAAGGACAAGCTGACCAAAATTTTTGAAACGTACCAGATATGCCTACCGAATGTGGTCGAGGCAACCTTTGCCACTCTCATATTTAGATATTTACTAAGCTCCTCCAGTAGCAGTAGATCGTTGAGTGGTGCTCTTATAGGCAGAGGAGCTTCATGCCAGAACCGAAAATAGACAAGTCTCACAAACAGTGCCAGCTCCTTTACACTGTGCTTCTCTTTGGCAGTTGGAGATAATAGCTGCTGGAAAAGAAATGTTTTAATGCTAAAGATAGCTTTCACCATCAAACGTGCATGATGGAATGCTCCTGGTGCCCGAAAGGAAACTCTTGCTCCCTTTGCACCACCCTGGAAGATCAAACTGAGTTTCAAGAATTCCTCGTAGTCTTCTCTCTGATGTGACCCTTCAAGAGCTGCCTTGCAGAATTTCACCATATTTCTTCTCGAAGAGCAAGTGTGTGTGCATCAAAGATGTCGTCGGAAGCCACTTCATTTGTCGCTTGGTCAATGCGTGGCCAGCTTTGCTGGAACCTCCAGAGCATAGTAACGGGAGACCCTACAGTAGGTCCAGATAAAGAGCCGAAACAGCAAGTGGAAGTTCCATGACATGATGGCGGCAAGCCATCCAGGTTAATTCTTGCTAATTCGAATTCTCAATAAAAGTGCAGGAACCATTCTTCAGGCGAGTATTGCTGGCAGTGATGTCATAGACTATATACCACGAACTAGACTCCGAAGTCCGAAGACCCCAGTCAGCCAGAGTCCTCAGGCAGGCTTCAGCTTGTTCGTTACCAGTTCTGCAGCCAATTTTTGGATCTCCCAGTATATATCTCTTCCCTGTCACCTATGACTAGTAGGCTACTGCAAGTCTGTCACCTGCTCCTCATGGTTCTTGTTGCATGATCGTCGGATGGAGCTTTTGTTGGGAGATGGGACCCAGATAGTTTTTTCTGTGCCTTCTCTATCAGCCAAACTTCAGCACTGCTTCTTGTCTTTGCCATTATTGTGTTATATATATATATATATATATATATAATATATTTATATTTATATTTATATATATATATATATATATATATATTCGTTTATTGAGAAAAACAATCTGACAAAAATGAGCTATGTCAAAAACTCTACAGTCAAATCTCTTCAATTCCTAATCTTCACCAATGTACTGATAAATCTGACTAAGTACAAAAGTTTACAGTTCTTAAAAACAATTAAAAAATTCCAACATTTGCATTTTACTTCAAAGACTAGTTAATAATGTTAGATTGGTATTTCTAAACTTCAGTTTGAAACAACACTTCAAAAGTAAGTAAAAAAGCGGTTCAAATAATATGTTTTTGAGTAGATAACAGTCAATAATTTCCACTATGCCATGGTATTATCAAGAGAATGTTTGGCGACCTTGAGCGACCTCTAAAAATGCTCCAATCTGCTTCAGATTTGTTCTACATCTTACTTAGGAGAGGTAGAACAGATTTAAACTTGTGGAGCAAAGTTCTGATAAAGATGAAATTTTACCATTGTGTCGTGGACCACCCTAATACCGGGGCATAACGGGAAACTTGAATATTATCCGTCTTACTCACTTTTAATTGCCGAAGACGTTATCGATCGGAAGTAAAACATCTTTGAAGGTGAAGGACAAAGGCAATTGCGATATTGACTAGTCTTGCTAATTTTATGACCCAAAAAAGATTTTCAGAGTGTCCGAAGTAAGGTACGTTGATATATCAAGGCTTTTCTAGAAAAGGTGGAGCTATATAAAATTTACCTTATATGATGAATAATATATTTAGCGTAATATATAAAGTCACATATCCGATTAGAAATTTTGTGCAAGTTCAGTATATTTTGTCAAAATGGCGGGCTTACTATATTGGCCATTTTGGGCATAATGGGATACAGATATCCCATTTTGCCCCATGTTATGATTCGACAGCTGCTCGTGTTTGTGAGGCCTATTTTGTAATAAAAATGTGTTCACATTAATGCGTGGAAGAGTGATTCATAAAGCCTAATAGGCCAAGTGATAGTTTTCAAAATTTCAGATGATTTCGATATGGAAAAGATAGAGAGACAGCTGCTTTGTTCAGACAAATTTCGATATGAAGTGATCAGCTATGGCACTATGGCAGGCGCCACTGATGAAGTACAAAGTGGAAGACTTGGATAGTTGCAGCCAGCACAAAAGCGCCCTCCTGGTCATCTTCAACTGAGCCATTGGCCAATGAAGTCGCTGCCACCAATATCAAATCACTCAAGGCACCGTGTGGGCCCAGAAATAAGGTCCTCAAACAAAATTGGAAAAAGTTGGTCATGACAACTCTGTATAAGAAAAGCTAACTGGAGAATTTGGTCACAATGCCTAAACTGGACAAAGAAGCTATAAAGAAACTCGTCAATGAGTTTTTATAAACGGCTTGATAACTAAAATGTCTGATGTATTCGATTACATGACAAAGTAAAAAATCATGAAAAAACAAGTAGCAGTGTCCCAAGAAAGGCAAAAGATATCAAACTGCAACAACCTTGTAGATGACGATGATATAAATGAGTGTCTTTACTGTTGTGAAGTGTTTTCTGATGAAGGCTGGATCAGATGTCAGATGTGCTTGAAGTGGGCACACAACAGTTGTGCTGGTGTAAACTAATATGTTATCAAATTTGTGAGTGGCTACTGCAAGTAACAGCTTGGAGCACGTTTTATCAAATGAGGGTAGTCTGACCTCATAACGGAATAAGTTTAATGATTTTTTAGTTTAAAGTTTGCTGTTATGATGCTGTAATTAAAATGCTGTTCATGGTTCATGTTCAACAGTTAGTTGTAATAAGTTCAAAGTTACAGTTTGTCAAGCTATAAAGTTTTATTCTGGCCTATATTCCCTCTTTTAGATAATACTCATCATGGAGCATAATGAAAAAAGTATATCCCATTTTACCCCTTATGGTGGGGCAAAATGGGATTTTTGCACACAATAGTAGGATAGCATTATCTTCAGTCTTGGTGATGCGTAAGTGGATTAATCTATGTTGTACATTAGGTCTGCTGGCATAGCCTGAGTGCAAGAAAACCCTACATTTTTAATAACCATATTGGGTAAATTTCAAAATGCCTTAAGTATCCCATTATGCCCCGGTCTCCCCTACTGGTGCCCGAGGTAGGCGACACAGCGATCAACAAGAAAATCACGTTCGAAATAACAGTTTTGAATTCAGTAAAGGCAACTACCAATCTGTATGAGCCTACTAATAACTGAAATTGTTGTTAAACGTAACGTTACTTAGAAAGGTTGCATATTATTTTCGCATAGTTGCGGCCTCTGCGCTTAGTCAAAAAATATTTTAAGTTTATACTACCAGGACTGCTACACATAGAAGCGTGTAATACACGAGCGATTATGGAATCCTACATATCACAATCGCTTGAAAATCACGGTCACTTTGATTTTGTCCATGTGTAAAAAATAGTGCACGTGTAACATGCCTTTTGGATAAAGACTTTGCTCAAGATCCTTTACTTTGTCCTGCAGATTGTTTGTTTTGTCCTGCAAATCCTTTACTTTGTCCTGCAACTGGTCATTTTCGAATTGGAGTGAATTAATCTTTGCTTTGTTTGATTCGTCGTCTTTATTCTGTTGCTCTATGCGCTCCTCTGAATTCTTTAATTGACTCTCCAAAGTTTTAATTTTTATATCTTGACCATTGGTGCACTCCTCTGAAAATAATAATAATGACAACTGCAAAAGAAATAAAAGACTCAAACGCAGTTGAGGTGCACGTATCATACATCTAAAGTGTAAACCTGATGCCTTTGACTCTATTTCATATTTGTTTACTTACTTAAATTTTATTGAGTGTCCAATGCGTAAGACATCAACCAATGGCGCAGCGAAAGCCAAGTCGTAAATCAGATAAATAGCAAAAGATATGTCCACTAAAACAGAGAGGAAACCTGTGCTCGATTAGCAGTATATAAAAGGTAGGTCTCAAGCTGAGAACGAAATTGGCGGACATAAGCTTATATGAGACCTATATGAGGGAATAGGGGTCGATTGTCAACTAATTAATCCCACGTCAGAGTCTGTCTTTTTGAGAAACAGCAAATAAATTAACGAAATTGGCCCACATAAGCGACTGATCAGAAAGAAACAGATACAGAAACAAAGTTCTGAAATCTCAACCTATCAACCGAAAAGCACGTGCAACAAGAAAATTTCGAGTTTCAGATATATACCGGGAGAAAGATAATCAGATAAACTGATTTTAAGAGATAACCATACACTATTTACATGTATTATTAGGAAGAGTTGAATTGAAGAAACCTTGCCATGGTGGATGATGGTGAAGCTCTCTCGTTTCCTCTTCAGTTCCCTGTCCATTAGTTTCTAAGATATTAAAACAATTAAAAAGAAATTGAGATGAAGAGGTCATTGTTTGAAGACACAAGTGCACTAATTATTCTGACTAATTTAGTTGCATTCAGTATTCAGTAAATTACAATCACATTCAGAGCATATTTTTTAATGTACCTCTTGGAGAAACTTTCGAATCATAACAATTATTCTACTTGTCTAAACTGTTCATTAATATTTAGCTATAAGAATTGACGTCTGATGGTTAGATGCTCAACATGTAAGACAAATCTGGCTACCAATACGTGGAATCGGTATACGAAATCAAAACGAATAAATGTTAAAAGCAATGCACAGGCATAGAGATTCTTCAAACTATGAGAACGGCTATTGAGGAGTTACCATAATGGCATTTAAATCAGATTTTTTTACCCTTACAGGAACGCATTACTTACTGTATCTATAGCCTACGTTTTATTGCATTTATTAGTAATTTTCATGGTTGTTTCTTTTTATAGAGTGTAGACGAAGAAAGAAATTTATATGTACGTTGTATTGACTCGAGTTTTTGAGGGGCATGTTATACATTTCATCAGAGATCTCTTCAATATACCTAAAAGTACTTTGACATAAATAGAATACATTACGACACTTCTGAAAACAGGTCTCGTATGACACTTCTGTGCAGCGCTCTAAGTCTTCCTACACAACCTGGCTTTCCGGTTTTAACGTAATCATTGAGACACTGGGAGATCTTTCTGTACGTCCGAGGGACATCTTCTATCAACCCTAGTGCTTCGTCCCTGTTGGAGCTGATAGACTGGTCTGACAGGGCATATGAACCTCTCTTGACATATAAACTTACTACAGCGGAAGTAAAGGGGTTAATTGACGAGCCCCACGCAAGATCCACAGTGGCACTGTCATGCTCAGTCTATAGAGAGGTGTGTGAAACAAGTCACATAATCAGCAGGAAGGGTGCATACATGAGAAACGTGAGGGCTACACCAGAGGCCAAGAAGCAAGTCGGCAGCTGATGTCCAAGAACGAATCAAAGCAAGACTTGATGAAACGTGTTGCTTGAATATCTTATTAGTTATTAACCTTTATTTTCCCACTATGTGTTTTAGGTGGAATTTTGAGATGACCCTTAAATATGTGTTGTAATAATATTTTAGCAGCATTTCTTTAAATATTTGTAAATAAGGTGCCTGTTTAATATTGTAGAGGAAGCGGATTCCAGATTGCGGGACCCATAAGTCTTATAGAAAATCTACGAGAGTTAGAATGCACCTGTAGCCTACGCTACGATACGATCTAGAGTTGGGGCACATCTTAGAGAACGAATTTTAAAGAAATATTTGGCATAATATCTAGCTACACCAAAAAGCAACGAGTTATCACTATTACGTTTAGGTTCGAGAATTTTTATTTTTTTCACTCCACCCTAGTGACCACTTGGCGCCACTCTTCGACAAAACTACTCTACCCCACCCTCTGACCTCCTCTGCCGCATCTCCCGTCACATCTGGCACCAAGCAGCAACAGCAACCAAAGAAAGCAATCAAAAATTATCTGGTTTGTCATCTCTGATAAGAGACAAGACCTAATTGCAGTTGATACGTCTAGTTGACACACAGTGACTATATATAACTGAGATTCTGACGAAACAACTGCTAAATACGAAAATATAACCGAAAAGCAAGGAATAAACATTAATTTTACCTAACTAAACACGAAATAAGAAAGTAAAATTTGAGATAGGAAAAGAAATTGAAAAGTGAACATCTACAGAAGCTGGTGAGATCCATGGTATTGCGGAAAAAATGATCGCTGAACAAAATATTTAAATATTACTGTTCAAGCTCTAATGGTATAACAGTAGCAGCTGCATGAATAGTCAACTGTTACGTTAGAGAAAATACTTTTATTAAAAAGCAGGCTCGATTTAATAAACTCTCATCAGAATTTCTAAAAAAACCTGATACATCCTATGAACTGACCAAAACTGCACCTTTTGCTAGGCTATCTCTGTACACTGTACAGGTCTTTGACTCAACACTGAATGTACTGCATCTTCATAAATCCTATCCTGATTATTTACTCCTCAGCTGCTTATCAATATCATGATAGATTTAATTTCATATACCTTGCGACGTTGTAGGACTGGTGAGGTAAACCCGTTCCCGTTTATTTACAGGTTGTTTCGAAGCAGTAGTATTTATAATGACAGGGTTGTAGGAAGATAGCAATAAAAGCCAACAATTATGGTGATTAGGAAGCACCTATACACTTCCGGAATTTGACAGAGTTAATGGCAATATTTAGCAATTAACAGGCACATTTAATGCACATGCTATGAAATTACACCATATGGTTTTGAGCTTTATTACATAGTCATCACGAACGTATTCAAATTATTTCATATCTTCATTATTGCCACGTGCTGTCTGAAGGTCAATTTATTAACAGAAATGCAGGGTCAATGCTTCAGCTGAAACATCCATCAAACCATGGCATCGCGCATCTTGCGAATGTCTATGTAGGAGTTTAAAATAATTTCTTATCATTGTATCTATATGTCATTTATTAAAATCTTATTACTGTTCAAGCTCTAATGGTATAACAGTAGCAGCTGCATGAATAGTCAACTGTTACGTTAGAGAAAATACTTTTATTAAAGAGCTGACTCGATTTAATAAACTATCATCAGAATTTCTAAAAGAAAAAAGTCTGATACATTCTATGAACTGACCAAAACTGCACCTTTTGCTATATCTGTACAGGTCTTTGACTCAAAACTGAAAGCACTGCTTCTTCACAAATCCTATCCTGATTATACTCAATCCTCAGCTGCTTGTCTCCGTCGACGCTCCAATTCAAAACAGCATCCAGTGTCACCATCTCACTGTCTTCCTAACTGACAATTGAATCTCAACCTGGAACCGAATCTGGCCTGATTAGATTACATGTACTATTATGCTTTGATGAAACGAAACCAGACGAAATCCAGAAGACAGATGACAATCCCTGACAGGACACTTTTTGAAAGTAACCAAAAACATGAAAGCATTTCCACAATACTATCACAGCTCACAAAACACTACTAGAATGTTTGACTTCTTTTTCATAATTTTCTCGTACTTGCCTTTCTGCCGCCATTTCTTTTGTTGCTAGACCAGTAGATACCAAAGATAAAGGACATTTCCAATAATGACTACAATTAGTAGAATGGAATGATAATACAGATTATGACATTGATGTATTTACCATTGCTTCGTGAATTTTCCGACTTGCGTTTCTGCTTCCGTAGAACAAGGACGGTTGTAATTATGACGATTGGTAAAAGAATAAAGATGATACAAAGGATAGCATTCAAGTATGGCTTGCAGATTTCAGTAGCATCTATTGGACGAATAAAGAAAATACAATACGACACAAACAACTGGCGGACAATCGACGACTGTATGCAATTATACAAAAATCTGGCATTTTACTTTTCTTTATCAGAAATCGATAAATTCATTCATTCATTCATTCCAAAGATTTATATAGCGCCCCTTCAAATAGTTTTCGTTGAGAGCCTTCGAAATGTATTTTTCAGGATGACTAAAACAAGATGGCGACACTGCTAATGGAAATAGTTGTCGCCCACGTGATTGATTGTTTAGGTTATAAATGCTGAAAATTGCCCATTAATAGAATTCTTTATTTCCAATGTTTTTACTTGGTACTCGGTGTGTAGGCCTATAGGCCTATGCTCAACATTGTCTCAATCCCAATAATACAAAGTGCATATTAGAATAAATAAGTAAATAAGTAAGTATAGCCTTTATTACTCCATTAGCAAACGCACAATGGGACATCGAAATAGAATGTAAAATAACACATAGAAGTAATAATAATGCATAGTAATAATATTGAATAGTAAATTTCTAAAACATGTTAACCCTTTGGAGGTGAGGTGGGGTATGACAAACCCCATAGCTATTCTACGCTGCTTTTTCTACGGAAAACGTAGAACCAGCTTGGATTATTTTTGTCTACCTTAGTGAATGTGAAATACGGACACTTTAGCACACTTTCAGGTACTTTTGGACGCCATTTTTTTATTTCTTGCATATTAAAGTGAAATTATAATTTTTCGTATATATATTGATTTTAATGAATTAAAAAAAGTAACGGCACAGTGCCGAAAATTGTGCGATTATAAGATATTACTGCATATAGTGTTGCATCGATGCGAAATTGATCCATTATTACGGGTATTATGTCACGTGTTCTCAAATGTTAGGCTACATGTTTCGAGGGCCACGAAGATACCATTGCAAAGGGCCGCTTTGATTTTAACCCTTATAGGGTCACGATTTTTCTCAACCGATTTTGGTCACCGGGGGGTAAAAAAATACCCCCACTGTGTTTCGCATGATTCTTACGGTAAATTCCGATTTTCAAGTAAAACTTATAAAACTAAAAACTGTTATTTATAGAAGGTACTGACATAATTATTGTTTTTATTTATGGAGCACAAGCTATTGCTGACGTCATTGTTTACTGTGTAGTAATGCATGCAGAAATTTTAGTATCACAAGAGTTATTCATCTAATATTTATGTATGACCACACGGTCGTCACGAAGAATTGCGGCAGCGCAGGCGAGTGTTCAAATACAGCAGTGGATAAATGAGAGTGATGACCAAGAAGAAGAAATGAGCCTAATGATGAATTTGGTATGGAATGTAGGCATCTACATGCACATGTATGTATGGATTGAACTATGTATACATGTAGCATATATATATATTGTGAACTAATGTTTTGCATATATAATGAGCACAGGTGTTCCTTAGGTTGATATATATATATATATATAATGTGTATCGATTGTTAAGCGTTTTAGTCTTAGGCCTTAGTTGCGCTGTCGGCTCGTGGGCGCTTGGCCTAAAGTAGCCTAAACTTTGGCTGACGATAGATTCTCTACACGTGCAGTTAGCGCGCCAAACTTAGAAACTGCTGATGACAGTGAATTTGAACAATACAGTGTAGTAGTTGGTTTAATGCAGTAGAGAGCTGTATGTTAGAAGTTACCGTTGAGTGGTAATTGATAAGAACTTTGATATTAAGTGTACGTTTGAAATAACTGTGTTTGAAGAAAGGAGAAACATTCAAAGAACTGTGTCAATTTAATTCTTAAACAGTTAGAAGACGTTGAGCAATTTATATGTAGAGATAAGGAAAGTTCTTGAGGTAGGTCACAACTAAGAAAGAAAAGAGTTGGTGACATATTTGGTGGCAGCAGCGGTGGAATTCGAAACAACGTCTGGGATTCGAAACAACGTCTGGGATTCGAAACAACGTCTGGGATTCGAAACAACGTCTGGGATTCGAAACAACGTCGACTGGTGAATACGCATTCAAATCATTGGTAAATCTACGACAACGAAAGCCTCAACGACAAAGGTATAAAAGTTGGTTGTTATCAAACAAAGAACAATCCCCAATACTTCAAACACAAAAGAAAACTCGTGTTTTCCAGAAAGGACAGCACTGAAGTAAAGAAGTAAGATGGAGAAATTAAGTGTCAAAAAACAAGCAGAACTGAAGAAGATGTCTTCTGAAAGATTAAAACAGCGCTTGTTGAAGGCTGGTTTTGAAGAAGAGAAACTGAAAGATATGTCACGTGAGGACATGTTAGAAGCGCTAGCTGAAGTCTGGCTTAAGGAAGAAGCAGAAGAAGAAGGTGCTGTCGGCGGTGTTGTGGAAAAGGTTATTGAAAAACCGCCTGGACTTATGTCTATGGAGATGATGATGCAGTGGATGATGATGAAAGAAGAAAGAGAGGAGAAACGAAGACAAGAAGAGAAAGAAAGAGAGGAGATACGAAGACAAGAAGAGAAAGAGAAAGAGGAGAAACGGAGACAAGAAGAGAAAGAAATGCGACAGGAAGAATTACGTCTTCAGAGAGAAAAGGAAGAGAAGGCAGAACGTCTTCAGAGAGAAAAGGAAGAGAAGGCAGAACGTCTTCAGAGAGAAAAAGAAGAGAAAGCAGAAAATGCACGACAGGAAGAATTACGTCTTCAAAGAGAGAAAGAAGAATTGCAAAGGCAGCAATTTGAAATTCAATTAGAGCAATTGAGAAAAGATAGAGAAGATGCTGAAAGGAGAAGATTAGAGCAGATGATTGAATTTGAAAAGGCGCGGAAAAGTGACGAAGAGATACGTCAGCAACAGATTGAAGAGAAGAGACTACGTGAAGAAGAAAAGGAAAAAGTGCGAATTTCAGAGTTGGAGCGAGCAGAACAGGTTAGACAAGAAGAACTGAAATTACAGAAAGAAAGCATGGAGAAGGCGGAAGAGGAAAGACAAGAACGTTTAAAGTTGGAACAACAAAAAATAGCATTAAAAGAAGCACAACTCAAAGAGGAGAAGCGAAATAGAGAAGCTCAAGAGCAAAGAAGAGAAGAAGAACGAGA